>JAULBS010114690.1:0-14730 GCA_032355785.1 Symmetromphalus regularis | reverse complement strand
GTTCTTAATAACTGTGTTTCTAGGTTCTTATGTTATCCATCAGAATAAATATAAAGTTCTTAATAACTGTTGTTTTTAGGTTCCCATACTATCAGAATAAATATAAAGTTATTAATATTATAATAACTGTTGTTTCTAGGTTCCCATGCTAACTCTGTCAGGTCACAGTGAAGCAGTTTCAGCAGTGGAGTTTGTTGACACCAACGAGGTGTGCACTGCATCATGGGATCACACAATCCGACTGTGGGACTTGGAACAAGCTGTACAGAAATCTTTGTTGGTAAGACTTTCTCTTTAAACTGAACTGTGTTAACATTTTATCATTCCCAGGAGTGCTTCATCACTGCTATATATTGAAAGCTGTTGTGTGAGTTGTCATGTCAGTTTGGCAGTGTGAATCCTGGTGGTGGTTTGGCAGAAGATACGCAATGTTACTCAGACACTTGCAGGTTCTAATTACAAGTATATAAATGGGCATTAGATAGTGTACAACGTGTACGTTTACTTCTTTCTTGTTACCCAGGCGAGTGAAAATAATTTTTTAATTTCTACCCCTGCTCTTCATAGGTTACACTTTTTTAATTAATAGCAAGGGCTCTTTTACGTACGCCTTACCACAGATCTAACACATACCGTGGCTATTGTTACATTTGTTGTGGACCACTGGCTGGAATGAGAAATAGCCCAAATGGTCTGCTGAAGGGTGTTGATGGTGTTTTTTGTTGGTTGATCAGTAAAGAAGTTAAAAAATAAAAATCCATATATCTAATTTATTCATGATCTAGTGTATTTTCAACAAACATTAAAACTACAATACTAAAAAATATAAATTTGAGGAAACTAATTCTTGCCTTGTTTGGTTGTAGTTATATTTTTATTAAACATCCAGTTTGCAGATAGTATTTGTTAGATGTTTTCTTGCACTATTACTAATTTACGGCAGTAGCTTATACTTGATTACAACGTCTTTGTTTCAGCAAGGATCCAAGGTTTTCTTTGACATCTCCCATTCTCCACTGAATGGACAGATCATTGCAGCGTCTGCTGATCGCCATTTGAGATTATATGACCCTCGATCTGCAGGTAACAAAGTAGTGTGTTTGTCTGGAATAGTTAACTGCCCATGAGACTGGTACTTTTGAAAATGCACCACGGTAAGCAGTGACTGCAGAATCACTGGCAGGAGTTCTCACAGATAATGGGAAGGGATGGGTGATTATGATGTTGGTGAGTGCTGAATGTTTTTTGGTATAGCCATTATATAAAAATGATGATAGATGTTGTTAGATATTTTCGTATTGTTTCTTCAGTTAAAATGGAAAATATATATTTGGAGGTGGCCAATGTCATGTGTGTTACAATTCAAACTGACTTTTTCTAACAAAGTAATGTTATAATTTTTTAGTTGATTTTAATTGGTTATATGTTACATTTGTGTGGAATTGGCCCAAAACGTATAAAATTACTGTAAATTTTGCACACACACACAACACAAAGTATCAATGGCTAATTTTTGTGTTTCCATTTTATTTTTCAAGAAATATTTATTTTTTTGTTATAGTTACAATACAGCTCAGACAGTTGTTAAATTTGGTGCACATATATTGTCATACCACATTAGTTGCTGGTTGAATCAGGGGTTGAACAATTATTTTAAAACACACTTGCTTTTTCACTTGCCCGCAATATTTTTTCACTTGTGCTTCCAAAATAAACTAAACAAATACACTAAAATATGTTTCACATATAGCTTTATATGCTAATTATACTGCACCAGTAAATGTATTAAATTATCACACTTGCTGATTTTGATTAAGGGATGTTAATGAATTGATCAAAGGGGTAGTTCTGGCTGTTTTCTATAGCGATTGCTCACAAAATAAAAATACAGCAGACACACCAGAGTCTAACATATTGTAACGAATTTCTTAAATGTGTTAAAATGAATAACACATGAAAAATATTTTGACAAAGGTAAACATTATATACAGTTTACCATATTATAAATCAACTCTTTACAGTAATTTAGAATAATGTTTTTAAGTTAAACATCTCTTAACCCCCAATAATCAATGTTTATTTTTGTGCTGGGGTTTGTTAAACCACTATTTAATTCAATACAACGGTAAACATCTACATTAATTGAGTCCTAATACTGTAACGGGCCAAAACATTTATGTAGGTAAACTACAACTATTGAAAATAAATTAAAACAACGTTCATATACTGAACCGCAAAAGAAATGCATTATGATGCAATTATAATTTATATGTTTAGTTTCACGGTAATGTCGATGCCATTGTGCACATCTTAGAGAGTACGTTTAGGGCACACAGCATCAGGATAGAGGGCTGAACGCTGCGTAATGCTTGTGAAGGGGTGGATAACAGGAGGGGCGTTCCAAGTCAGTATCTTGTGTGGCCACCCAGTGCGTTGATGATGGACATGCATCTTCGGTACATGGAATGCATCAGGCGGTTGATGAATGCCATTGGCACTTGGGCCCATACCCTGATAAAAGCCACATGCAGCTGAGCAGCAGTTGTTGGCCTTGGGTGCACCTGGTTGAGTCTTTGTTGGACCTCGTCCCACAAGTGTTCTATCAGATTCAAATCGGGCTGAGGGCTGGACCAATATTTTGAAAAACGAGGCCACACCCACTGGTTAAAACCAATTGCTCCCCAAAACATGATGCTTTCACCTCCCCATGGGTTCCTTTCCATCACACATGCATCTGAGTAGCGTTCGTCTTCTATCAAGTTTATTTGGCGTAAAAAGCCAATCTTGCGAGACGATCCTAAATATGCCTATTAACGAAAGCAATTATCATAACGGATACAGTCGAGATGTTGCGACTGACTTACATAGATGGAAATAACTGTAAAGCGAATGGCAAAAATGTGATGTAAAATTCGATTGCATTTGAAAGTCATTTTATTTTTCAAATAAGAATTTAATCAATTGAAAGTATACTAGCCCACGGGTAAGTTAGATCTTGCAGATCAGTTGCCCGACCATCAAATTTCACTTGCCCTGGACTTGAGGCAATAGTATTTTTTAACCACTAGTTGAACATTCTTAATAACCAACAAATCAATGGTAGCTGGTTTTTGTTTTTGGCTTGTTGGAGTTTGTATAAGTCTGTAATGATGGTTGCCGTTTCAGATGGATCTATTGTAAAAAGTTCATTCACCTCACATACTGGATGGGTGGTTGGTGTGGCTTGGTCTCCTACGGTCCAATGGGAGTTCATCTCTGGATCTCATGATCAAGTTATGAAATTATGGGACACTAGAAGGCAAGTTTAACCATAGAGCAATTAAATATAAGCATATATATGTACTCTTATCTGAAACCTTTTTAATAGTTATGTGAAAGATGAGTAATATTTTCAATAAATTTGGTTTATTATTTGTATTTAAATTCTAATATATATAACTGTTATGTTGTTATCATTAGATAATTTTGCAGTTAATGCACAGTCATTGGTAATGCAGCCTCAAAATAAACTGACATTCTAACCAGGTAATAAGACGTCAAAACCTGTTTAACACCGATTGTGTTAGTTTGCATCATATTGTTAAACAATATAATTATTTGCTAACTCCTGAGTACATAGAATACATTCAAAGTAGATGATAAAAATGTACAACTATTAATCTGGTGAACAAATAACCGGAGAACTCAAATAAAGATGTAAATCAGCCAGTTTGTTAATTTATTTGATTTCATTCCAGCCCGAAGGCACCTCTCTTCGATATGAGTGGACATGAGGACAAAATACTGGCTGTTGATTGGTCAATACCAAATCTGATGCTTTCAGGTGCCGCAGACAACCAGCTGAAAATATTTAAAAGCAAATCAAAAGGAAAAACTACATGAATACTTGACATGGGTTGAATTTAACTTTCAATAAAATCATACACACATTTGGTTGTTTACTTGTACAACGTATCCTTTGGAATAAGCAATATTTCGTTGCTTTACGTTTGTTTTGCATACATTTCTTGCAGAGTTGTAGGTTTTTTTACCCAAATCACTGTCAAAGATCTTTATTGTTGAAATGAGTTCTATAGCATTTTGGTTTAGCTATGAAAATTATTTGCTGTTGCCCTTATTACTCTTTCTAAAGAATCCTTACTGAAAAAAATCATTTTAAAAATATTGTCACTTGGTTTTTCTGTTAGCAGCAGGTTCTTTTCAAGTTTAATCAAACTGATTTACAGCAGTCCCTTGTTAGCAGTTAGTAGCAGGTTCTTTCCTATAGTTTAATCAGACTGGTATACAGCAGTCACCTAGGATATTCATTCAGTAGCAGGTACTTTCAAATAGTTTAATCAGACTGGTATACAGCAGTCACCTAGGATATTCATTCAGTAGCAGGTACTTTCCAATAGTTTAATCAGACTGGTATACAGCAAGTCACCTAGGATATTCATTCAGTAGCAGGTACTTTCCAATAGTTTAATCAGACTGGTATACAGCAGTCACATAGGATATTCATTCAGTAGCAGGTACTTTCCAATAGTTTAATCAGACTGGTATACTGCAGTCACCTAGGATATTCATTCAGTAGCAGGTTCTTTCCAATAGTTTAATCAGACAAGAATCTTACTGGCCTTTTAAACATTGTGATACAAGTAATGTTAAACAACAACAACAAACTATTTCTTTAAACAATGTTTATTTTACACACCAGCATGGACTATTTACATAACCAACTGACATAAAGATAAGACAAAGCTGTAGTCTGAGGATGTAGATATATCACATGACGACCTATTCAGGCAAGGCAAATAAACATACAGTGTACTGCTACCTCAACAGGCATTGAATTAACAACATACAATATCCAAACGCAGACATTCAAGATTATCTTCATGTTTTGTTGTCTGGACCAATCATTTACTGTCACAAGTTTTACCTGAAAAAGTGGTCTTGTGATATTTAGTAAACCATAATAACATAAAATTGATGTTACATTACACTACGAAATTCACAAAACATTCTACATGATTGTGTGTACTGTTACGTCACTTTGCACTTCATTTGTTTCCACTATTTCAATACAAATTCCAATCTAACAAATTAATTTTACAATTCCAAACTGGTTAGTTAATAGACTAGAAACATTTCCCTAATATGATATTTAAAAATAGATATTTTGTCAGTTCCACAAGAACGCAATTCAGAAAGAGTAATGTAAATTCTTTCATAAGAAATATACATTTGTATATTGTAATAAAATTTCCATACAAGTAATGAAATCAGCTGACTAATTCATCATCGGTCCAATAACTTATTATACATCCAATAATATTTACAACTAACAAGTATAATCTTATCACTTGATCATGTTTAAAACAATTAAATGGACAAACATTTGAAATTTAGATTTTTCAAGAACAAAATAAATAATTTGAATACATGTCTTTTAAACCAATCAATAACATCATTTGTCTTTTTCACTCAAATAACTCAAAATACTCCTAACTACTCAAATTAAGTGATTACACTGAATTAAAAGTATAAACTTAGAATATTTTTTAACAAATCTGATAAAACCAACACATCAAAATTTCAATATTCATGATAAGAAATTAAAGACATTAGAAAAATGTATCCTAATTAATACCTTTAAAAACTGGTACCGTGTAACAAACATGGAAATGTACCAACAACATATAGTTTAGCAATTAAGGTTGTGGATGTACATGGTGATACATTAATATATATATAGTGTGAAACGAATTGTGGACTAACACGGATGCATGATTCATACATTAATATAATGCTTTTAACAGTGGTAACACACAGCTTTATCAGAGGCTTGTACCAGTTCAATAGCATGCACCATTAATGTTACCTACTTCCAACTACTAAAATAATTTGATTTGTTGAAAACAAAAAAATGTTCATGCATGATTTTTGTAGTTTTGGTCAACAATGCAATGTGTACTGAAGATACATGATGAGAGATAGCAGTTTTGTTCCCATATCATTGATTGTTAGTTCAGTGTATTAACTACAGATTGTCATCAAAGTTGCCATTTAACATGTCTGATTAGACTCAAACCAACTATTGTTAAACAAATTCACATTATTGATTACCCTATCAATTCTTTAATAACCTGGAGATGAAACATCTGAAAGTAGGCGTTCTAAATTGTTTATTTTAATTGTTAAAAGTTCTACTACAAAAATGCTTAATTCTATCTTTTTAACCTGTTTTATTAAGAACAACTGGATTATTACAATAATTTGTCCACATCAACATTATTATTTGTAGTTAAAATGATTTGATTTAATTACAAATTTTATAAAATGCATGATGTGTGATAATTTCATCCAAACAAATAAATAAAAATTCAATATGATTTATTTTTAAAATGTTTCCTATGTGTTGTCATTATTCTATGTTCATAGTTAAAGAGGCAAGATGTTAAAAGGACCCCACTGGCGACTTCAGTGAAATAACTTGACATTGGGCCTTTACTGAATTCACTAATTCAATTCCAGTCTGTAATACTTGAATAGTTTACTCGACCATCACATCGTGTTATCTGGAATATATAGTTTAATGACTATTTCCAGTTTTCTGAAACATGAATAAGACCACTAATAAAAATTGAAATTAATCAAACCTTGAAAGAATTAAAAACGTCCAAGCAATATAATACGGAATCCACTTTTGATTTTACACTAACAAATTCAAACCATACAAGAATGATAACCATACTCGTTTCTACATGTTAAGATATTCTGTCAATTAAAATATTGAAATATCAAAATGTTTTATCTGTATTAGCATTAAATTACAGCGAGTACGAACATTAAATATTTTTTAAATATTAAACGAATTAGTTTGGAAGGATGTCCACAAACATTATAAACAAAATTAGTTTGTAAAACAGTATTTACTACTAATACAATTTAAACTAAACCTGTCCGCCCATTTTCTGTAGTCTTTCATTACTAAAATAAATTCAAACAGTCTTAACCATTAAACAGTGTCTGTTAATGTGAAGAAAGAGGATAATGAAAAAAATGTAGATGGAAATTGGGCAGCCAGCTGTCCCTGATGAATGTGTGAAATCTTGCGGCACTACCTCCGTAAAGAGCGACATGTTGTGGACTTGCGGAATGGAGAACCATGTTCACTGGAATCCCAGGGTAGATCAAAATCTCTGAAAGAGATTAGTGAAAATACACATTAGGCAGGAATGACCAGTCTGAAAATAAAATAGACAAATGAAAAAAGTGTTTTATTCAGACTAGCAGGGTACTGGGTTTTGAATATCTGAAACATTGATTCATTAAATAACAAAAAGAAAATATAAGAAATTTAAATATCTATTTGTATGCATTAAGTTTTAGAATAAAAAAAATTTCAATCTAGGGTTTTTTATTTTAACCTTTTTATGATTTAAATGAATTCTGTAAATTCCATTATGCATTAGGGAAAACACTACAAAATAAACAATGTCGAGGTTGAAAGTAACTGTATTCTTAATTAAACTTGCTATATTAATTTTGTAGTCAAAATGAAAATTTAGGGAGGCCTTAAGATATTATTGTGTCTGTTAACAAACCTATAACTTCTCTATATTTAATAGTAATAAATATTATTTAAACCAAGGTGAAAATAAAACACTCACGTTTGTTTCATATATGGCAATGGTTGCCCAAATGCATTAACTGTTAAGCGATCTGATATCTCCAGATGTGTTACTAAAAAAAAATAAACAATATTAACACAACCACATAGATGTCTTCATCAGAAAAACAAAAACTGCTTTTGTTGAGGAGGGATTACCGGGTCATATTTTATGTAACCAAGGGATTTTGAATGATTTTGTTGCAAGACTGCAAAATATTTGAAAATAATACTGATATTTACCCCCTCAAAAAAACTATTACACATAATGATTGACTGAATATTTGTTTAATGACACCCCATTATAAAAATAAACATTGGCTATTGGGGTCAATGATTTTAAAACAGCAGTGTAAAAAGCTGATTTACAATATGGTAAACTATATACATAATGACAACACATAAGAAACAATATGTGCAAACCGATAGCTCGTGCAAATTACATGGAATATGTTCGATTAAAAATATATTTTTAAACATGATAGTCATTGTTTATTTAATATGTGGGTTGTTAAAACATTTAAGAAATGAACACTTATATGGTAAGAATATTTTAGACATAAATAACCTTTTGGTTTGATAGGATGATGAACGTCATTCCCTCCAGGCAAGAGTTCGACATTACCCCCATTTCCCAACTATTTTTTAAAGTACATTTTTGGCATAAACAATAAAGTTAGGATTATCGCCATAATTTGGGAGGGGGCAGAGGGGGCCTGTCTGGAAATATTACGAACAAACTGGAAAGGTTGGCAGATCTGACAATAATAACAAAAAACTTTAAATTAAGGGGGGCCCGGCCCTCACCCTAGATCTGCTACTGGTAATGCTGAAATTTTTGTAATCCAAATTAATGACAATAAATTGTCATTTTGAATCTTCCTTGTTAAATTCCTCACAGAGAGTGCTTTTTTGGCCGCTAATATTAGTTATTAAAACAAGTTCCCTTCATTTCATCAGAACCCGTAACATTCCGATTTCATAATCGACGATCTACGGTTAATTCCATATAAATGCACTCCTATCTGTTTATAAGCTCTAAATTTTGATTATCTTGTAAGAGAACTGTGGTTAAAGTGGATATGGTGCAGGTCAATCAAACCCAGTGTACCCATTAAAATTTTCTGCATGGATTGCATGACTTTCTCCTGATACCACCCACATATAAAGTTACCGCCTCCCTTCAAGAATACACAAATTACCACCCCCTTCAAAAATATCACCAGATACCAGCACAGTTAGAACAATATAAAAAATGGCTGCCATTGCTACAAGTATAATCACTGTAACTAAGACAAAAATATGCATTGGCAGGGCACAAAATTAGTATGGTTTAGCTGGTCCCACCACTTATTCTGCTCACGAGATAATTAAAATATACAAATATTACACTGACGACTGGTTACATTACCAGCCATGCCATAGGTAAACTCATCCTGGGTTCGCTAAAAATATTCTAATTTTATACTGTGAAAGGTATAATTTTACAAATAAAACTATCTTTGACTAGTAACAAAGATAACATACTATCTTCCAAACGTGGGTGTAGCGTATCCACCTCGCTCTCATTCATGTCACGATTCTGTCTCGATGTTCCCTCATCAGCAGTTCCATGAATCTGGTGGTACCGCTCCTGCAGTTTCTCTAGTGCTCGCTGTTCTCTTATTCTTTGAAGATCCCACCTGAAAAAGAGAAGAAATAACATTACTTAGACCACATAACCGACAAAAGGTTAACTATATAGTTACTTATTTAATCAAATGTGTCAAATCCATCCAAGACTAAATGCATTTTAATGTGTATCCTCTCTTCATCTGGATTGGTGTGTGTAGGAGAAAACCAACCTTGCCAAAAATGTTTATATGTGCAGAAATTTATATAAAAGTACAAAAGCATCAATTTTAGTGTTAGAGTTACTCATTTTAGTAAAATCTGCCTGCGTAGTCCCAAACATGTCAATGTTTGTCTCGTATTTGTAACTCCTGCGTATTTCAAAACGTTTACCTTTTTCTCTTCTTTTCTTCCATTTCTGGTTTTTGGTGTCGCTTAAAAATTGTTTCATCTTCAATATTCTGAAACAAAATTGTTACATTTACCAAGAGTTTACATTTTATAAAGAAAAAAATTATTTGTATCTATATTATTGTGTGGGGGTAAAACTGGTGAACAAATGAAAACATTGTAGCTATAAGTGTTATAAGAAATGACAGGTCAACTTTGAGAAAAATCACAATTCTTTTTTATGAACCAACATAAACTTGCAATGACCAAAAAATAAGTACATTTATGAGCCAAAAAATTTGGAAAATTTTAATTTTAGATGATATTTGTAAAGTTTGATATTTTATTTCTTTTGAACATTAATGTCATATGTAGACCTGTTTTTGAAGACCAGACTGAAATGTTTAACTGAAGCCTAGACTTATTTGTATGAGATTGTCAAAATGTTAATGTCTTGAGTCTAAGTCCTGTCATTTATAATTAAGTCTGGTTTGACCATTTTCTTAATTTCTACCAAAACAAACTGAACAGAGCCCAACAATAAATATATATAACTGATGCTTATTAAAAATGAGTTTTAAAATGTTTTTAACCATCTCCAAGAATGAAGCAAAAAACATCTTACCTCTGTTCCTTCCATTTGATACAAATTTGTGTATGTTACGTATCGCCAGCTAGGGGTCTCCACTAAAACAGAAATTTAAACAAAATGAGTTATTTGACATTATTTTATTATGTTCAACATCTGAGGTCAACAAATAGTGTAAAATATTTATACAGTAAAACAAAAATTACAAAAACATTTTAAATTTTAATTGTGGAATTAAAGCATTCTCTTATATTATTAAAATGAAAAATCAAATTGTTTTATCCATAAAGTATTTCACAATACACATACATGTAACCTATATTTAAAATTCCACATATAATCTATATTTAAAATTCCACATATTACCAAATAAACTGGACTGTCTGATCTGGAATGACCAGGTACTGAAAAACATCTGGTTATAGTGAGTGCTCAATTAGATTTCATCCACAGTTATGGTTCTTGTTTTAATATTAAAAAAACAAAATCAACCGTTATAAGATTATATAAAACATGCTTTTATTATTCACAATGTTATTGTGTCTTCTTTTAAAGTTAATTATGAAAACAAACATGATATCATACTGATTGATGTTATTACTCTTATTCAATGGACAAGAATCAATTTGTTTGTTGCAATAACCGTAAACCATACTAAAGGCTACAGAAATCAGTCTTGCACAAATTACACGAACAATCGTTTCGTTCGCGCATCACTTATGCAAATTTATTTTGCCTAACCAATTTACCGTTCATGTAAAATTGGCTAAATAAAGATGTTTTTCCATTTTTTTTAAATAGGTTATGCAAATGTTTTTTGCATAACATATTTTCCAGTTATGCACATTTTGAATTTGTGTAGGCCTGAGAAATAACCAAGATAATTGTGACAATCTAATTCACTTTGATGCATTTAATAGCTTGACACTTTCTTAAACATTTTCTTGTATTTTTATCTTTGGTATTTAGCCAAAAGCAATTTGTATGGAGCATTCAACCACCCCACCTATTCCTCCAAACAAAAATGCCATGCAATATAGCACAAATGTGGTAAGACTAATGTGGGATTTTACTGACATGGGATTAAGGAAGAAAACAAAAAAGAAAATGCAGTTGAATAAAGACAACATTATTTTAGTGAGTGGATTCAGTTACATGTAGGTATGAAGTGCATTATCTGTCTGATCTCTATGTACAACAAGAATGTCATACAGATGTCTTAACAAAGATTGGTTGGTGACTGTTCTCGCAGCAGTCACTAATTAATGGGGTATGACCTGTGACTGTTTAATACATTATTAACAAGGACAAAGTGTGCTTATAAAATTCTGTACCCATTTACAAGGAACTAATTAATATGTAAAAAGTTCTTTTTTCCTCAGATTTATCTCCAGAATGTGGATTAGGCAGAACGTCTTTCATAACAAATGCACTATTACTGAGTATGGATTTAGAAATGATGTTGGTTTACACAGAAGCCAGTTGAGAGAAATTCCACTAGGCATTCATACTGAAATAGAAGACACTTGCAATGAGGGAGATTATGTAATATACCTATTCCTTGGGCTTCAGTTTTGGCCTCAGTTTCACTTAAAGATAGATGTGAAATCCTAAAAGAATGTGGTTCACAGCACATAATATGATAGAGACTGTCAGTTTTTAATAGTGTCTCCATCTCCTCAGGTCCCGATTTGCTTGTATCATCAAAAGACGGAACACTTTCCTCAGCATTCTCTTCATGTATTCTGTCTGGTGTTCGATCAAACACAAGTTTTGTCTGTCTGATTGTCTTCATGCGAGGCGCATCACTTGATGAATTGATCCGCTTGTTTGAAGAGTGTACATCAGTGGGCAGTTTCCTAAAAAAAAATAAAAAATTAACCAGAACGAAAATACACCCAAATTATAAAGAAACATGTCTGTAATAGAAAACTTGTACATAAACATTATTTAAGCAAAGTTTAGCTTAAATCTGGGATAACATTCTGCTTAATCACTGTTTAAAATGAATAGACTGTTTATGTTAAACCAGTTACAGATTTTTATGTATTTATATAGACCACTTTGCTTTAACTTCCAAAATTACATCATTTTACAGTTAAGGCAAATTCTTTTTTTTTTTTAGATTACAGATCTGCCAATTTTACAGAAATCTAATCTAAAGTCAATTTTTAATAAAATTTTGTCACCCATACAAGTTGGAACCAATATTTGCAGGATATAGTAATAAATGAAAACTTTGTGTTCTACCCAAATACCTATTAACATGGTTATGTAGTTAATGTTTACATATGTAGCTATTTGTTTATGGATCATGAATATGATGACAAACTTCTGTACAAGCTACTGGTAGGACCACTGATTTAATTAAAAATATTTTAATATGCATGCACTGTATCTTGTAACATTTTCACTAAGGCAAAACACAAACACCAAATGGAGTTTTAATAAACCTGTTTGTCCCCTATAAATGAATATCATACAGTATGGCATAATGGAAAAAAATATAGCCACCATTTTTCAACAAAAATGAAACAGTGTGCAACATCCACTTCAAAGATATTCTAGCAGTAATGTTCATTTTATGTGTCCTAAATGAGACACACAGCTGATAAAAAGAGAAAAAGGTGTACCATGGGAACAGCATTTTAAATTCAACAATGCCACCATAATAAAAGCTGCTGTGTAAACAGATCATAGCAGAAGTGTACAATCATTGCAAAAACAAAAAAATATTAGTTTCAATGAAATTGTCATTGCAAGGGCTGTAGATAAAAATGAATCAGAAGATCCGTTTTACACAGTTAAATATTAAATATATTTCAGAGATTGCAGCTTTAATAATGACAATAACATCTAGGCATATTAGATTATTACAATGTACCTCTTATTTGATTTGTCTGAATTGAGTATTGGAGATGAATCATGTACAGTTTCTTTGATTGTTGTTGATTCAAATGGCTCTTCTTTGTGTTTCAATAATGACATCCGTCTGTCCATTCGTTCCAATCGAGAATGCAACTGAAATAATAATATAATTGCATGTAGTTACCATACTGCAAATAAATAACCTTTTAAAAGTACATTCTGTTGGAAACAATTTGAGGACAAAAAGGAAGCAGATATAAGTGTTTTATTATGAGGTCTAGTTGGTGGTAAATATATATCATACTTACCAAGTACATCTTCACATTGAACATATATCCATAATAACAAATATCTAAATCCCAATGGCAATCTTTCATCAATTAATTGTGGAATACAATATGGATGTAAACAGTTCCTTAAAAAAAATATTCAACATTACCATTTATACCATCGTCATAATAAATGTATATGATCAGTCTTCAAGATTTTACAACTATCTGCAGAGCTAACATTCTATAGACTGTAGTATCTGGTGTAATAATCAAAGAGTTAAACTTGTCTGGTCTGATGGTTGGTGGTCATTGGTTAATGATGATTAGCAAAACCACAGTTATGTCAACTTACATTACGTAACACTAATTAGCAAACTGCTACAGTACAAATAAAGTTTGTTATCTTAGTAATTAGCAATAACTTTCACACCACTCTGTTTAATGAACTCTGCTCCAGGTAAATCACAAAACATACAGGTAGCTGACTCTGAGCACAATTAACTTTTGGTCTGTTTAGGATGCTTTTTAGTACAATTTAATAGATTCCCATAGTGGTATATTGCACTTTATTACAGGGACCCACAAAAATACCACCCATAAAAATAATGATGCCATTGCCTATATTTTTTCAAGGTTTCCAGAAAAACAAGAAAATTTAATGGATGGAGGTTTAGACCAGTGTTCTGAAGATGCCTTGGATAGTACGAGAATTTTTCTCTCCCAGTCTTACTTTAAGATCAAATCCTTCACAGCAGTACAAACACACTTTCAATGTCGTCATTATCGGGACAAACAGACTCATTCACAGATGGGTTCAGAAATTCAGGGAGCAAGATAGTGTTAAACTTAAATTTTAAAGGTGTAAGGGTCATGCATTCTGGATGACCAGTAATTGTAAAATCATTGATGCATTGATGCTGTTAGGAACTCCGTTGATTGCAACCCAAGGAAATCTCTCTGGCCATGCAGCCAAGAGTTCATCCTCACAACATCAGGGGTCACTCTGGTCATTCAGAGTCCGTTTGGACCCCTGACCAATATAGTTGATAAAAACCTTGTCTGAGAAAACCTTGGAATCGTCGTATCGTGATCAGATTTAAAGCATCCAATCACAATTCGGCTTTAAATGCATCGGCCTTCACCTTATTGATGTAAATAATGGATCACGGAAGAGAGCTAAAAATGAACGGTAGTATAGTGGTTATTCATTTGGAAGTATGTCAGTTTCAAAGGTAATACCATATAAAATGTAATGCAAAATAATGGCAGTTGCCTTCTTGGTAAGGAATTGTTACCAAAGAAGAACAGGCACTTTATATTCAATGATAGTTTCACTGTGAAAA
>JAULBS010114679.1:3553-14731 GCA_032355785.1 Symmetromphalus regularis | reverse complement strand
AGCAGCGGGTTTCGAGTCTCCTACTAACACTAACCTCTGCCCTGGGCCCGGTGCCCTAGTCTTAGGACATTGGACCCAGGGGAGACGGGTCCGAACCAAATTGGATGTGGACCTGTATAAAAAATACTTCAACTCACCGTATATAGAAGCGGTCACGTGGGTGGTGGTGGAGGGCCTTTAAGTTTTAAACCTCCCTGTCCATCAACATTTCTCCTTCATAATTTGGTCATTAGTAATAATGATAAAAAATATATAAAATATTTTTGAATCCCCTTCCAAAATTGTTGTGTCCACCCGAGATAAGATCTGTCTGTACAGTCTAACCTGCTGTAAAATCCACTCTATATAACTAAATGTTTTGATAAAGGACACTGCTGTATATTTGATGAACTTCTGCTTCACTTTAGGATCTCTCTTGCATCGTGAGTCCACACGTTAGAGCCAGCAGCAGTGCACTGATGCTTGTTAGCTGTGGATCCCGGGTAATGAAAATACAGCGAGAGAAATTTTACGAGTTTGCGTCAGAGGCCGCGTTGGAACATGCAAAGGGCATTGCAAGCACTTATGAAAGGTAAAGGAAAACAAAGGAAACATTAACAACACCCAACACAAAAGAAAACCCATTTAAAAGAAACTCACGGTTTTGTTTGTAGATTACAATACTTTCTTATTGCAATTTAATTGCTGTAAACAGCAAGGATATACTATTATAAATTATAAATTTAACTTCAGCATGTGTGTGTGTGTGTTTGTGTAGGCCCGTAGGAACCGGAAGTAGCCGCAGGCGGGGGAGGGGAGCTCGCAAAAATCCTAGTAGCTGCTAAGTTAACAATCCTTTCCTTTCACCCAATATATACTGCTCAAAATAAGTAAAGGATATTTGATTTGAAACATGAATGAGAATGTCTACTACCATGGCCAGCACAAAGCGAAGTCCACTACCATGGCCAGCACAAATCGAAGTCCACTACCATGGCCAGCACAAAGCGATGTCCACTACCATGAATGCACAAAGCGATGTCCACTACCATGGCCAGCACAAAGCGAAGTCCACTACCATGGCCAGCACAAAGCGAAGTCCACTACCATGGCCAGCACAAAGCGATGTCCATTAACATGACCAGCACAAAGCGATGTCCACTACCATGACCAGCACAAAGCGATGTCCACTAACATGACCAGCACAAAGCGATGTCCACTACCATGACCAGCACAAAGCGAAGTCCAGTAACATGACCAGCACAAAGCAATATCCATTAACATGACCAGCACAAAGCGATGTCCACTACCATGGCCAGCACAAAGCAATATCCACTAACATGACCAGCACAAAGCGATGTCCACTACCATGACCAGCACAAAGCGATGTCCACTTCCATATCCAGCACAAAGCGATGTTCACCACCATATCCAGCACAAAGCGTACAACTTCCCACCAATCCATTAAGTATGTGACATTAGCTGATTACATAAACGATGTTCAAAACATTTTTCAGATTTAGACGCCACACTACAAAAATGGGACAGGATACACCTAAATTCTTCTTGCATGTTGATCTGAAGTATGCCATGAATGCCCAATTTTACCTTTGCTTACCATCGGGGTCTGTTTCTGCCAACCAAATATGTCTAACCTCTACTCAAATCTGTACAATCACAAAAAAAGGGTTGGTTTGTGTGTGTGTGTCTTAAGAAACCGCCATGTTTATACTTCTGGTTTTAAATTTCATCAACGATGAAGGCTCTATGGAACTATCATTCTAATCATTATTTTGGTTCCTTCAAATTAGACATTACGGTTTTGACTGTAATTGTCAAAGATTTTATCTAAAAATACCAATTCTGCATTATGAGACAATGAACAGGTGTAATGAAGCACGTACGACAATTTAATTTGTGCAAGATTATCGGAAATCGATACATGAATAAAACATGTCACGATAATAATGACACTTTATGACATTTATTGTGTCATGCTGCTCATAACGAGAAAGTGGAATGAGATATGAAGAAAATGTGTTCTATGCCACTGACTTCAATTACTTCCTGATAACAAAGGCAAAGAAACAATGCACATCAGTGTTTACATCAGTGTTTATGGTAGCGGTAAAATCATCTCGACTGAATTCAATGAATATTTAGACACATAATTCCAATACACTGTAATTGCGACAGAAGGTAAACAGCAGAAAACATACTCCACAACATAGGCTGCTCTTTTAAATTAGCAGCAAGAGCCGCGGCGGATCCAGGAATGTTCTAAGGGATGGCTATTTTTTATAAAACGGACAATTTTCTTACATCTGAATAAAACTTTAATAATTTACAAACGATAATTTTCGAGTATTTTAAGGCATATTATGTCTTTTTTGAAATACATCATCCAGTCATTTATGGATTCTTACATTTGCAGTGTATATTCTTCCAGTTATTTCTGAAAACCTCAAGCGGCCTTTCATTCCCCCACCCACACATTAAAACATTCACATATTTTCTTGCAATTGTTCCTTTTCTTAGCTTTGTGGCGTATTTTTGCTATTTATCAAAACACTGCTGATCCAGAAATGTGATGGGGATGGGACTGGCGAACCAATTCTCCTCTTCTAATCCCGCTCCTGAAGAGGTATTTATATTAACTTTCCAACACGACAAGTTCATTGAAGTACCTCCTCTGAGGTTATAAAAGCAGTGTATGAAGGTGAACAATAATAATAAGAAGAATCAAAAGAAGAAGAGATGCCGGAACATGGTATATTTTATAAAACTCCAGTGTTATACTATTCCTGAACTTTTAAGAATATGAATCCCCAACCCACCCGACCATATTATTACGAAATAAATGTCCTGGGATTGTTCTGGAAATAACAAAATAAGTAAAATGTAGGTTTGAAATTAATATATCTGAATAAAATTCAAATCTCTGAATAAAAATATAATAATATATGAGACACAAATTAATGTTATGTTAAAGGGATATTTCCCTTTAAAATAACGTCAGTTTGTGTCTCATAGATTAAGGAATCTCAACCGGGGTTTGGACAGCATCTAAGTTTTTCTAACTCAGTCGATAAAGCACTCGCCAGAGGTGCTTTAGTCGGTGGACGTATTCTCTAAATGTTTTCCTCCGTGTCAGCCAGTGATCCACGACTGGTATATCAAAGGTAGTATTTGCTATCCTTTCTCTAAGAAAGTGCATATAAAAGCACCCTTGCTGCTTACGGAAACGTGAGATCGTTCCTTTGATGACAACATGTCAAAATTACCAAATATTTTACGAACAGATTCTCTAACAGAGTCGTTAAAATCCAAACAACTTCAGGGACAATGAACTCAGTTTGTATCTAACTGACATTAATAGAGTGTGCTTGGGTTAACAGGGGATTATATTTTCATCAAATCAACATTTTTATCAACTCTACACTATTTATTTATCATTTTAAAATTCTAATTAATAAATTAATATATTTACAGGTTTCCGCCGGATGTATCTTTGCTTCACTCCTACAAATGTCAGACCAACTGGAAAGCTTACAAATCGGATTTGGTTAGTCAAATCAAAATGCCCGGCTTTCGTAAATTTAGCCACCGGAAGTTCAAGCCTGGAGCTTCAAATCACGAAAACTACTACAATAAACAAAAAGAACCAGCTTGGAGATATCTGGAACGTCTGAAACCGCAATCAGGAAAAGTGTTCCAAGTAAAACAAACTAGACTAGCGACTGTCGAAGACTCTACAATTAGACGAACAGTGACTTTTGGACGTCCGGTGTTCGAGCGTGAGAGAAACGAATGGCAGCCGGAAGTAGAACGCACAGTTCCGGAAAATATTGTCATGCGCAGACACAGTGAGGTTGGGCTGCTGAGGAGAGCTTCTGTTGTGGCACCTATGTTACCTACGAAATTCTTGGGAAGACCGGAGAGTTCTGATACGATTATAGAAGAAGAACCAGATGAAAATGAAGAAAGTCCGTCAGAAGAAAACTTACCGACCATTACAAGAATAAAATCTGTAACAATAAAGATGGATTAAAACAATTGCACTTTAAATTCGAGGATGAGATTATGCAATAGCACCGTCACGGTAACCGAGTCTGTGACACTTTGCACATATGGATTAACATGTCTTAGTGTAGAATATAGGAGCAAGAGTTCGTAGGAATGTTTGTACCAGTTTCGACCAGTTATCCACATCTAGTATGACAGATGTGATATGTGATGTCCTGTCTGTGGGAAAGTGCATATAAAAGACCCGTTGCTGCTAATGAAAAATAATAGTGTGCGGTTATAAAGTTGGTTTCTTCTGCAAATATTTGACATCCACTAGCCTCTGATTAAATAGTGAAGTGTCATTAAACAATTTTTAAACCTTTATTCATATCTAATTTAAAAAAAAACATTTAACCAATGTTTGACCTCCAATGGCCGATATTTATGTTTTGTGCCGGGGAGTCGTTAAAGAAAGAAAGAAAAAAAAAAAATATATATATTTTTTTGAATATCATTTAAATGAGTTTGTTCCTATAAATACAATTATTATAAATATGCTTTTAGGTAAATGTTTAAAAAAAAAAATAAAAAAAAAATAAAAAGTAATTTGTTCATTGTCATTAACATAATGAGAAAACATAAAAAATGTCATCCTTTCTTGACGCTCACAGCACGGTTACTAAACGTTCATTAAAATAATTGTATCACATAAAGCAAACACTTATATCAATTTAAACATCATCTACTTTCGTTACAGTTATTTTAATAATTCATGGTCATTGGTAGAGGAAATGAAAGACACGGAAGAGGATAACAAGTTAGTTTACAAAGTAGTTTACAAAATTGTTACAAGGTGTGTGAAGAAAAAAAGTAGGTATGGTGAGGGGAAGACGAAGGAAGAGTACCAATACTTACGAATTTGAATATCAAAATAAATATGTACATACTGACTCTGAATGATTCACAGTATGTAATAATTATATTTATAATTTTTGGTCACCTTTTCTAGGAATATGTATTTATCCAAGTGAATATAGT
Organism: Symmetromphalus regularis; assembly: GCA_032355785.1. Classification (NCBI taxonomy): domain Eukaryota; kingdom Metazoa; phylum Mollusca; class Gastropoda; order Neomphalida; family Neomphalidae; genus Symmetromphalus; species Symmetromphalus regularis. The sequence goes on along the minus strand of JAULBS010114679.1, from coordinate 9,706 downwards.
AATTTAATAAAGATTCTCCTGAAAATGGAAAATAAAATCATTGCGGACGATGAAAAGATATTAAAACAACTAACTAAAGACGCTGTGGCTTCTGAAAATAGATGTTATATACATGTACAAAAATAAACCAAGGCTAAACAGTAGACAGATCTGTGTCAGTTTTTATTACAAAATAACCATGGTAACAAACCATGGAATTGAAAGTAATTTTCTTTCAAACTGTTCCTTGCTAGTAGATAAAACACAATCCTAATTCCATATCATGTGAATCAAGGAATTTAAGTCAGAATTAGACTTAAGTCGAATAAAAATATAGTTTTTATGATTTTAACTTAAGTTTCAACAAAAAACCTAAACTGTATTTATCAGTGGTCTTAAGACTGATAAATTGGATTTAAGTTTATTGCTGGAACTTAATTCAAAATCATAGAAACCAATTTTGTTACGAATTTGAATAACGTCTAATTCTGAAGTACATTCCTTTATAATATGGCCTCTGTAGACAATCAAAAGAAATATAAACACCATGATTTTACAATTACATATTGTACTCGGTATATTTGGAGAGACCGGGACGTAGCTCATTCACATATATAAAAGACTCCTTGCTGCTTATCGGAAAGATTAGAATATGTGGCAGCAGCGGGTTTCCTCCAAATAAATATGTTAGAATGACCATATGGTTGATGTCCAGCCGATGATAAGATAAAAAAATTAATGTGCTCTAGAGGCGTCGTTAAATATAACAAATCTTTCTTTTAGTACATCTGTTTATTCATATCTCGGTGTTATAAGCATTCTTCGTACGCCGAAACTTTTCAGTGGACCATGTTGTATGACACGGACGTTGTTTCAAAAGTGTTGTAAAAATCTAAATGTTGGAATTCTTTTAAAGGTATAGTAAATATTTAGACGATATTTTATATGATGCATCACTGATCAAAATGCATTCCCGCGTTTTGATGTTAAAGTTAGTAAAGTTTGTTTTGTTTTATATAACGACGCCTCTAGAGCACATTGATTTATATCTTATCGTCGGGTATTGGACGTCAACCATATGCTCATTCAGACATATTTATTTAGAGGAAACACGCTACCGCCACATTGGCTACTCTTTCCGATAAGCAGCAAGGTGTCTTTTATATGCATCCTCACACAGACAGGACAGCACATACCACGGCCTCTTATGAACAAGTTGTGGACCACTGGTTGGAACGGAAAATAGCCCAAACTGCAAATGGGTCCACTGACAAGGATCGATCCGACTCATTAACAAAGGAGACATACACTGAACTAAGGTCATACGGCCCCAGTAACCAACCAAACCACTTGTCTTGTATCGTGGAAGCGTCATCAATCGAGGTTGCTCACAATTCTTTCAGATTATGTCAAAGACAAATGTCGTAAGGAACAAACACGGCGAGCCACGCACGTTATAGATCAGTAATCAATACGGGATCACTGTGAAGGTGATGGCTCAGAATGTAAAATTTTACAGATGATAACGTTATCAATCAAACTGGATTTGAAATGTCACTGGCAAGAGCGAAAGCAATATTCTGCATACAAGAAAAAGGTCGACCAATAAAAAGAAAAGTGTGACTTGATTTTAACATGACGTAGAATGAGGTATACCGAAGAAATCTGTGGCGTTATCAGGGAGCCGGTCTGCATGTGAAGCAGTCGGTCGTCGGATCGATCCTTCTGAGTGGACCCAATGGCAGTTTGGGCTCTTTTCCCTTTCAACCAGTGGTCCACAACTTATTAATCAAAGTCCGTGGAATGTGCTGTCCTGTCTGGTGCTTATAAAAGACCCCTTGCTGCTTATCGGAAAGAGTAGCCTTAGCGGCGGCAGCGGGTTTCCTCCAAATAAATATGTCAGAATGATCATATAATTAATGTCCAATAGCCGATGACAAGATAAAAATCAATGTGCTCTAGAGACGTCGTTAAATAAAACAAACTTTACTTTTACCATCACCTCTCATACTGCCTTCCCCTAAAATCCTAAATTAGCCAATGTCAGAAAGAGTCGTACCAGCAAGTTATTTAATTCAGTTAATATGGTCACAACTCGTTACTTAAAATGGTTAAATCGTGTTTCGCGCCACTACCACAAACAGACTTCATATCTACGTCTGCTACAGCCGCACAGACGCCTGTCTGGGTTTCATTTCCACCAGAGACCAGCTAAGAGAAAAGATGGATATTTAAGTTTCCCACTAGTTGATCCCTCGTGTTAAGATTGATATGATGTCAGTATTGAAAAGAAACACAATCTTCCAGCGAAGACAAATTGTATTGTTAGTTAGACAAACTGAGCTGATTAAGTAAGTCTACGGACAGACATATTGACAGACAGGCTGACGGCCTGTAAGCCAGTTAAGATTGTCAAGAGACAAAGAAGTAACTAGTGTGGCTAATGAAAGAGAAAGACAAGAGCAAAGGTGTGTTCTAATTGTCAGTCATAGTGGCAATTCAGTCTGGTTTAATGTGATCATTTTGCATAATATTGCTATCACTAATTTAGAATGTGTTTTCTTTGATATTGTTTTGAAAGAAGGAAAACAATACCCCCAAAGCCCTCAAAATACAAAAAAATAAAAAATACAAAAAAAATAATAATAAAAAATAAAAATAAAGACAGACAACGAAGGAAAGAAAGTGAAAGACAAGAAAAACAAACAAAAAAAACATGAAAAAATGTTTAAGAAAACACCCCACACCACCTTCAAAGGTGGATTCTGAAATTTTGGAAGTAGGGGCCAAATTATTGAAAAGATATTTAAGGTTCAGTTTTATATATAATCCCTACCTCCGGAATCCACTTCTGACCCCTACCCACAGCTCTCCACCCACCAAAACACATATAACCAGCATTTTAAGTGAATTAGCCACTCAGATAGCCACATTAAAGGACAGACCAGAGTCAGATTTTGTAAGGAGGCAAAAAGGGGGCAATTTCCCTGGGCCCCCTGATAGAAGGGCCATCCAGACTAAGGACGTCCTTTATAAAAAATGTAAAAATTATAAAATTAGTTCTATTCATTCGTTTTAGATGATTTTTTAAATTTGTCATGTAATTTACTTTCTATGTTGAAGAACCCCAATCAGAAGTGTCCCGGGCTCCCAACGATCTAAAACCGGCCCTGGGATGGACAAAATATGTTCTAATATGCGAAATAGAATAAAATAGTTACTCTCGAACGCTTTTCACACGTTTTGCCAAATGTAGCACGAATTCAATTAGAGAATATTACGATTCCCACATCTTTTCCTGGCACTAAAATGAGTTTTCACTTATTTAATATCTCAAAATAAAGAACACATTTACAATGAGAAATTAATTATTGTTTGATTAGCTATTAAATGTATATATAGAATTTGTAACGGATTATATTACATATATCTGATGATTTTATTTCCATTAACGACACCATTAGAACACATTCATTTATTAACCATTAACTGTTGGATGTCAGACGTTTGGTAATTTTGACATGAAGTCATCAGAGGAAACCTGCTACATTTTTCTATTAGCAACATGGGGTCTTTTATATTAACTCCTGCAATTAAGAAAATGTCCACGGCAAAATAAATGTTGTGGAGAAATAATGTCCACGGCATTTTTTCGCGGCAATTTTAGCATAAAGTACATGTTATTTTTAATAATAATATAAAAAAAGTGCCGCGGAGAATGAAAAATTCCGCGGCAATCTCAGGGGTTGTATATACAGACGTAACATACCATGACCGTTGATGTGCTAGCTGTAACCTATATCATGAATCACTCTGGAATTTTGTTCAGTATTTATTAAAAAAAAACACCCATTCAGATACATTACAATGTTCAACAAGAGGACAATGCAAAATACAAAGTTAATATAACAAAAACAAAAAAAAACCCAAAAAACCCCATAAAAAAACCCCAACAAAACCAACCCCCCCAAAAAAACCCCAACAACAACAGAGTGACAATATACAATTCAAAGTGTATGTAATAATAGCATTAAACTAATAATAATTAAAACAAAACAAACCAAAATAACACACCAAGAAACAACAACAACAACAACAAAACCTACTAGAACTTGTGCTGGATGCATGTTAAACAACAGTAATCAAAGCATTTGACTGAAGCCGGTATTGAGATTAAATATCCCATGTCTCGAATGAGATTTGATCCCAGTACCTACCAGACGTGAGACGGATAGTTTAACCACTGCGCAATCGAGGCCGATATAACAGGTATGTAATAGATTATGTAACGTCTGTAACATATTATATTTAAATAATGATTATGTTGTGCACATGCGATGAAATTTCGACTGCCATTATGAATTTGCAATCCTAACCGGTCCCAATAATTCAGTGTTTTAGGCATCGGACTTGCGGCTGATACGTACTTGGATCAAATATCAATCGAGGCATGTGATTTTTAATCCCAGGATCGGCTTCAACCCAGAGTGAGTGCTCCGCAAGGCTAAAAAACAGTGAGTAGGTGTATACCACTTACACCGACCAGTGATCCACAACTGGTTTATCAAAGGCCGTGGCATGTGCTATCCTGTCTGTAGGATGGTGCATATAAAAGATTCGTTGCTGCTTATCGATAAGGGTAACCGCATTAGTCTCTCCTACTAACACTAGCCTCTGTCCTAGACAGACAGCACTGGAAGCGTGCATGAACCTTAATTGGAAATAAGCACGAACATAAGTACAACCAACCAAACAATTTGCAATTCAAGTTTGAAAAGAATCCTTCGTTTAATGAAGTTATGCTTTTATAAGAAAGTTGTTATCCAATCGGATCGACCCTCATCTGTGGACCCATTTGCAGTTTGGGCTATTTTCCGTTCCAACCAGTGGTCCACAACTGTTCATCACCGTGGTATGTACAGACCTGTTTGTGGAACCGTGCATATAAAATACCCTTTGCTGCTTATCGGAAAGAGTAGCCTATGTGGCGGCAGTGTGTTTCCTCTAAATAAATATGTCAGAATGACCATGTGATTGACGTCCAATAGCCGATGATAAGATAAAAATCAATGTGCTCTAGAGGCGTCGTTAAATAAAACAAACTTTACTTCACTTTACCGTGATAAGAAAGTAGTTTATTATCTAATCAAGATATGAACGTGCTTAACTAAGATTGTCTTTATTGTTAATTGACTTGTAACTTGAGCGACCTTCATGTCCGGTGTTAGTCACTAGATTCATGATCGTGATGGTAGTAACCTAGATAACAAGATTTCTAATACAAGTAGGTAGCGCGTACGTTACGAAAAATAAACTCAATTATATTTCATTTTCTCTGAGGGATTCCGTCGATAATCCATTAACCTTTAGGTAAACATTGATAAGAACTAATAGTTGTACATTAATACTCAATGAATAGCAACAGAACCTACATTACAATTCATTACTATACAAAATTAATGTTAATGAAATAACATCATTAATGCATTCAAATAATTTACATTTCATCCATTAAACCAAGATTTTACATTAGCAACGAAAATGTAACGGCAGCGGGTTTCGTGTCTCCTACTAACACTAACCTCTGTCCTGGACAGACAGCACATCACGTTGAGCTGTGTGCCTAGGACAACGTGCTTGAATTGCATATAAACACGAAAATAAATACAACCAACCAAACAGACGTGCACTGAATGAATGAATCAATAACTCCCTGGGTCATGACTATCTTAGGTCAACCAATCCAAAGCTATTTAAGATCATAACGTCACTGACCAATCATAGGCGTGCTTGAAATGGTTTTTGGTGTCAGCACTTTGAAAATTTAAAGTTAAGTTTAGTAAAATATTAGACAAATATACAGACATAATGAAACTGACGTAATGAAATTTACAACTAACAGTGCAGACCCACCTGGGAGGGGATCTGATCTGGCCTATGCAAGGTGTCATACGGTATTTAATCAAGAACCTTAACATCATATTACTAATAAATTATGATTCAAATTAAAGTTATATTGTCAGAAGTTCAGTATTTAAATATGTTTTACTCAAAATCATATAGCAACTAATAAACCCATAATCTGTCCTAATTTCCACTAATATATCAGGCCCGTAGGATGACTTTGGGAGAGAGGAAATGGTGGTGGGGGGGGGGGGGCCTGAGGGGTGGGGT
>JAULBS010114657.1:0-14734 GCA_032355785.1 Symmetromphalus regularis | reverse complement strand
CTAATTTTCTTTGTATGAAAATATATCCTACATGTACCTGTAAGGAGAGTGAGAGATATTTACTGGATAATTCTAATCTTTAATATACCAGTCATCGCATAAAAACACCCAGAGAAAATACATACCAGTTGAAATGATCCTAAGAAGATCACTAAAATGTCAGTTAAATTTTTCCCATAATATTAATGATTAAAAACCTATTAAAGGAAAAGGCAACCGATCATAAGACTTATAGAAATAAATAAATGCTGTTACAGAGGGACACACAAGAAAACAAAAAATATATATATTTATTACAACCATACCATAAAGCTACAAGAAGAGAAGATGTAAAGAGAGATATACATGTAGTTATGGACAAACAAACAATAGATAAAGAAAAACAAACTGGCTTCATACATTGAGTATTGATACGGTAAGATGAAGAAACATATAATAGACAGACAAGAGTGGGAAGAAATATGAAAAGAAAGAAGATTTTCATGAGCAGGGGATTGGTTACAGAGAAGTTCACAGGGGTCATCCAAGCCCCTCTTTTTTTTCTCTACACCAGCATGTCACTTAACAAGTGTCTGGTTTAATAAGATAACCTAGGTATATGACAAATCCCAGTTTTGTATGTATCAAGTGAAATAACACCTCACAGACCTGATTTGCTCCTTATTACACGGATCAGTTTGTATTTACATTGTATTTTCCTTTCAAGTGACCACACAGCGCTACGGCCCGGATTATCAGAGATACCATGATAGGCAAACACACATTAAACAACACAATAAGGATGGCATAAAGAATGGCTATGTTAAATTTTAAGACCCATATACATTGTACATGTAGATATTGTGGATTTTCAGATTTGTTTGCTGTCGGTAGTTTGTTCAAGCATCTACACAATATTGTTTATGCAGGTGTGTGAAAGGTGCTGTTTGTAACATGTGGAATCTGGTATTATTCTAAAATACACTGCAGGAAATAAGTGGAATTGTGGGTGCATGTTGTAAAGATATTTTCCTGTAATATCTTGACTCAGCTGTTACAATGGTTGAACAGGAGAACACTTGCTAACTGGTTAACTTGAAAGATCTGCTGCTACTCATAAAAACATCATAGAGCATTAACATTATATAACATGGAAAATGATTATATGGAAAAAGCACATAGATAGATAGTTATTAATGTACATACATGTGGGAATGATTGTACTGAGTAATTAAAGTTTTGTCACTTGTGACCATTTTTTCTTTATCCTTTGAAAAGTATATTTTAAAGTTTCAGCACTTACACGCATATCTGACAGTCATGTGTCATTTAACACATGCATTAAGAGGTCATCCAGTTTTTTCATTGTATAGTCTTAGCCTAATGATTGTATTACTGTAATGTACACTAAGGAATCTTTCACAATTCTCAACATTTTTCATACATTGTGTACAAAAAATATAAAAAAAACAAAAAACAAAAGACACCACCAGAGGACATAAATGTATAAATCATCAAGTGTTAGATGTCAGACATTTGGTAATTCTGACAATAGTCATCAGAGGAAACCTGCTACATTTTCCCATAACAGCATAGGATCTTTTGTATGCATTGTTTCAGACAGGACATCACATAAAACTGACCTTCATATACCAATAGACTTTCATATACCACTTGCAGGTTTTCAGCTAGTGACTCTGACATACAACATCCCAACAGATGTTGAATGTCAGAGTCACTAGCTGAAGACCATGTATATGTTTGGCCTACTTGTAATTAACAATGATGACACAGTATAATTTATTCATGTGTCCTGAGGTTGTTAAATATTCCTTTACTTTGTGATAAGTGTAAATCAGCATGTATGGGACAGCTTTGGTAATTGGGCTATTTTCTGTTCCAACCAGAGGTCCACAACTGGTTAATCAAAGACAGTGGTATGTGCTGTCCTGTCTGTGGGACAGCACATATAAAAGACCCCTTACTGCTTATTGGAAAGAGTAGCCTATGTGGTATCAGCAGGTTTCCTCTAAATAGATATGTCAGAATGACGATATGATTGACGCCCAATAGCTGATGATAAGATACAAATCAGTGTGCTCTAGAGGCGTCATTAAATAAAACTTTAATTTACATTTTGCCTTGGAAAAGTGTTCAGTGCACTTCTGTTGAACAGATTATCTATGTTTGACAGTATACATGTATATGCATAGCAAAATAATGCCTATTAAATTAAGATGTAGATGTTAATAGTTTATATTATCTTGTACTTAAAGAGTACTTGTTCCTGCTTCAGTGCAATCCATATCTCATAAACAGACATTTACATTTACAGGTCAAGTGCATGTGTATACGTGAAATGTAAATATATGTTAATAATCTAACAATAGCGTTAGTATCATTGATAATATAATTTTATTGTTTTATCTTAAAGAATATCGTAGAAGATGAGACATATGAGTGAGTTAACAAGTTTAAGAATTCTATCCACTAGTGAGCCTCAGTGGTCCAGTGGTAGGATGTCAGACTATCAAGCTGAAGACGGTGGTTCAAAACCCCATCAGAGGCTGGCTTACACTTACACATACAGAATGTGTGTCAAAATTACCAAATGTATGTCATCCAATAGCCAATGATTAATAAATAAATTTGCTCTAGTGTTGCTGTTAAACAAAAACAGCACACCCCCCCACCCCCACCCCATCCCATCTCCCAATAAACCAACCTTTACAATTAAACAATGTTGTTGGGTTTTGTTAATAAAATATATCTTTTATTTGTTTGTTGGTTTTGCTGTTTTTAATGGATGTGTTTTTGTTTTCAGATAATGCCTGACTATTACCATTTTCAACATAGAAAAGTAGCCAAAAGGTCAATACAGCCTAGTAGTTACTATCATCAAACGCTAGCGTCTGATCCACAGGTAGGTACTCACTTTTTTCTTCTCTGTCTCTAATTACAATTCTGAGTCTTAAGACGAGAGCCTAAAAAGTGCTGATGATAATACAAGAGTTGCTGCTAGATAAATGTAGTAGTCATTGAATGGTTTCTCAATCAAGAGTCTGTATGACATAAGAGAAGGAAAAAATCTTTAACACTTACAGACAAAAATAGCCAGCACTTGAAACAGACTTGTTTGATTGAAATCCATCTCGCCTTGTGTCAAAATATCACAGAGTGAAAACAAGCATCTGTTGCTGATAGAGTTACCTGCCCTGATAAGAAAACTCTTGCAGAGTAGAAGTCTATTTACATCAGGGTTAAAAACTAATCTCTTTAATCAAATGTGAGATTTTCGTATGTATCTGTGAAGATTTTCAAAGTATTTAGATTTTGCTGTTAATGTGTATATTTTGATGAACTTTATAAAATGGGTGTTGAAATATATATATTTTTTATAACTTTATACATGATTTTCTTGTTTATATCCTATTCCTCAAGATAAGAACAAACTAACTGATTTTTAAAATTAAGTTATACTATAGACATACACATGTATATATATTGTTTGCAATTTTTAATGTGTAAATACAGCCAAATATTTATGTTATATTCTGTCAACTCTTCCGGTTTGATGTCATGGTAGAAGAAAGTTTTTAAAAGCGTGTATCCTAATTCCTATTTGTTTATAATCTATTCTAACCGAGGTTATTGTATTTAAACTGACCAGCCAGTTAACAAATTAGTTTTTTGTAAACAGGAGGTTAACAGGTTTTTCAAACTAGAATTGGACACAGTTGAGTTGACATCCAGTTAGCTTAACTGTAAAACTGAAGTGTGCCAGAGTGTAATAACTCATGTCCATAAATACCCAAATTGCTATCACAGTAATCAACATGAGATACAAATGTCAAAACATATTACAGTATGTCATGTAAAACTTTCATATTTTTTTCACTGTTGGGTACAAGCAAGTCATTGTGAAAACATCGTTATCAGAAAAATCACAAATTAACAGTATTAAATAATGTAAAAGCTAGTCTGCCTCATTACAGGCAAGTGATTGCATCTACTCACCTGAGATTCTCCTAAACATGGAAAATTGTGATTGTTTATGCACTCACCTTTTGTCATTTCATCCCACCAAATGTGAAAATTGGCCAAATTGCTCTCCTCCTTTGGAACAATTTTAGGTGAGCAAAGGATTGCTCTATTGCTTCATCTAATTCTAAATGGAGAGGACTGACAGAATTAACTTTTATATAATGTCACCCTAACAAATTGTTTAATTATTAGCTACTAAGTGTTAAGTTTGTAGTATTGGCGACTCATTATCTTCAGAAGAAAACTTCTATAGCCATGTTACATAAGCCAGGGCCAGATTTAGACCTTGGAGGACCTAGGTCTTTTCAGGTTCGGGGGGGGGGGGGGTCTCTCAATATAGAAATTAATTTAAATGATAAAAAAAAAAAATAAAAAAAATGAATGAATAGAACTAATTTGACAATTATTACATTTTTTAATAAAGGAAGTCCTTATTCTGGGGTCCCCTCTGGCAGCGGGGCTGGGGGCAATCATCCTATTTGCCCCCTTATAAATCTAGCCCTGTACCCAAGGAAGTAACATGAAGTGGCCTGCTAAGACAGGTGATTGCTTAATACAAGGTATTTTGTACTAAATTAGTTGATTTGGGAGAAAATAAAGTTGAACTTTGGGTCAGGTGACTGCTTATTACATTTAGCCACAGAGCAGGTTTAACTAACAGCAGTCATTTTTATTTGTTATGCACTTTCTCACAGATAGGACAAAACACACTATTTGTTATATACGTGTACCAGTTATGAACCACTGTGTCGAACAAAACATAACCAAAAGTATGATTAAGGGGGATCAGACCTACATGTAAGAGTGATCTACCATTAAGCTACTTTGTATGTACAGCTTTCAAATGGTGAAGTGCATCATAGTGAATAAATTCATATATTTTTACACCAATTTTGTTCAGCAAAGCGTGGAGCTTGCTTTTATGCATCAGTAATAATATACATTCTCTTGTGGCTTAAGCAACCTGTCACAATTTGTCAGCTATTCAGCTTTTGATATATATATGTGGGTAGATTTTTATGTTGCTTGACAAGGCCACCCATTGACTTGAATGAAATATTCTAATTTTGTCATGTTTCACTTGGGTAAAGCCAAAAATAAATGGCACTTTTCACAGATTTGTAGTGAAAAACGAATGTATAGTTTTTCAGATTCGTGTAGTGATGTAGAAATAAAATACAGATCTATATAATAAAGTTAGGGAATTGTTGCATAGGCCAAACTGTATTGAGCAGATACCCAAGTGAGTATAAAAAAAGTTGCATTTTAGCACAGGTTGTTAAATCATGACATTCATCAGTAACTGTTGTCTAAAAACAGATGGTTGTTTAATATAGGTGGCCACTTGAGTTGTACTGGTGTGATTTAAACAAATATACATTGACAAATAAAATTTAAAATGCTTCTGTTCAAAGATAAAAAATGTTTGGGCCTCAACAAAGACATGTTTCTAGGCATACTAGCCTACTTAGAAAAAGGATTCTACCCTAATCTTTTTATTCAACATTTCCTTTTTTTTTAATAAACTGCTATTTAAATGTAGGTGTGCACTACTGCCCTCAATAATTTCACTGGGGAGTCATTTTGTTAAAGCTAATACTCTACAGACCTCTGTTTTAAAATATTAATTATCCATTAGGCCACCACACAAATAAATGATGAAACCATTGCAGTTGTTTGCTATAAAAGTAGCAAGCCTAATGTTATTTTAGAAAGTGTGTGTGAGTATTGTGTGTGTGTGTTTTTTGAGTGTGTGTATTATTTGTGTGTATGCCTATTGTGTTTGTGTGTGTATTGTGTGTGTGTGTGTGTATTGTTTGCATGTGTATCCTCTGTGTGCGAGTGTGTGTGTGTCTGTGAGTTGTGTGTGTATCTGTGTGAGTGAGTGTGTGTGCGTGTGTGTATGTATACGTCTTTTGAAAACATGATATAGTTTGTTGTTAACTCATATTCCAGCACCTCTCACAAAGTCACTTCATTCCCTCCCACCATATATATTATCAGTGCTGCTAATGTTACATGAATTTTCCCACAGACAAGACTAGTGGAAACTCCTATTAGTATTATGATGGACCATTTGATCTAAAGCTGAATCTGACTGGCTGATGGTTAAATGTTGGCAGTAGCACAATTTATTTCATTTTTTTCACCATACTAGTTTGACAAGAATTTAATGTTTACATTAGTTGAGTGACATTCCACGGCTATTGTACATGAATTTGTTATTTACGTTAGTTGACAATCCAGGCTGAGTTTCTAACCACACTAGTTTGACATGAATTTGTTATTTGTTAGTTGAGTGACAATCCAGGTTGAGTTTCTAACCACACTAGTTTGACATGAATTTGTTATTTGTTAGTTGAGTGACAATCCAGGCTGAGTTTCTAACCACTCTAGTTTGACATGAATTTGTTGTTTACATTAGTTGAGTGACAATCAGGCCTATTGTACTAACCATACTAGTTTAACATGAATTTGTTATTTACATTAGTTGACAATCGAGGCCAAGGTACTAACCATAGTCGTTTGACATGAATTTGTTAATTAAGTGACAATCCAGGCCTATAGTACTAACCATACTAGTTTGACATGAATTTGTTGTTTATGTCAGTTAGGTGACAATCCAGGCCTATTGCACTAACAATAGTCGTTTGACATGAATTTGTTTTTTTACATTAGTTAGTGGCAATCCAGGCGTATAGTACTAACCATACTAATTTGACATGAATTTGTTGTTTACGTCAGTTAAGTGGCAATCCAGGCCTATAGTACTAACCATACTAGTTTGACATGAATTTGTTATTTACGTTAGTTGATTGGCAATCCAGGCCTCTAGTACTAACCATACTAGTATGACATGAATTTGTTATTTACTTTAGTTGAGTGGCAATCCAGGCCTATAGTAATAACCATACTAGTGTGACATGAATTTGTTATTTATGTTAGTTGAGTGGCAATCAGGTTGTGGTACTAATCATACTAGTTTGACATGAATTTGTTATTTACATTAGTTGAGTGGCAATCAGGTTGTGGTATAGCTGTGTTCTTTGCAGTTGTGTTCTGTACTAGCTGTGCTTGTGGGTCCCTGTAGAATGGATAATGGAGCTCATTACTAAGTAACCTTAATATGGACATCGTGTATGTCTGCTGCAGAAAAATCAATAGACACAGGAAGATATTATAGATTGATTGATTCTGTGATGTTTGCCCGAGTCAGATTTGAGCCAAAAACACTGCAGTAGTAATATTTAGTGTGTTGGTATCAACTGATAGTATCAGTTTGAAATAAATGAATGTTCTCTAGTTATCAATCACTATCATACACAAGTAATGTGTTTGGCTCCAATGTCATGATGAGTATTCCAAAGATAAGTTCTACGTTATCCACTTGGATGCCCATCACGTTTGCACAGTGAATTAGTTACACCATCTGTATATATAGTTTGTTCAGCCTTTCTGTACTCAAAAGGTTATGGTCATTATACAAGCTTATTAACAGATAACAAAAGCTATTTTTCAATCCAGCCAGTGGTCCACAACTGGTGTAACAAAGGCAATAGTATGTGGTGTCCGGTCTTTGGAAAAGTGCATACAAAGGACCCTTACTGCTAATTGGAAAGAATACCCTTTGTGGTGACAGCAGGTTTCCTTTTAAGATCATGAGTCACAAACATATATGTTCAGCACATAATTGCTGGCGAGTAAACAGTATGCTGGGTTGTTGTTAAGCATTCCTTTCTTTGGCAACATGCTTATACCAACTGATGTGGTGTTTTGTTTTTTGTTTAACTACACCACATTGATTTATTAATCATCAGCTATTGGATGTCAAACATTTGATTATTCTGACACGTAGTCAAGTGTGACCCGGCCTCCAATGAGTTCTGAACTACTGACATCAGCTTGAGAGTCCAACGTTCTACCGCTGGACCTCCAATGCTCACAACTGATGTGGTGTTTCACTCTCTAAATGGTTCTATTTCTTTTAGCTTTACTTTGAAACAAAGATGAAGATCAAAGGCTATTAGAAGAAAGAATGAAAGGAATATTTTGTTCAGTGACACCTCAACACACTTTTACTTAATATCCAGAATGTGTTGGATGTATATTAATAATACTTATATACGTGTAATTGACCATACCAGGGTTCCTGCCAGAAAATAATTTGAGGGTACGCAGTATGGGGAGAGAGGGAATGAATTCTAGACCACTTTCACATATATTTGCTATGATTACTGTTGTATTCTAACAGTCTAACTAATTATTGATGCTGGCTTTGTTGTCTCCCAACAATTTGAGGGCACAGATTCGTACTCTAAGAAAATTTAAGGCTACAGAATTTTACCCTCTGGGGGAAATCCTGCAAACATATTTTGTTATCCCAACCAATAAATATTCAACAGAGGAGAGAATTATTTAGCATTAAGAACACTGCAGCACACTGGATACCATCTGGAATAATTCCCTTTACTAAACAAATTGTCATTGAAACCTGACTCTTTGCCATTAATTAGTAATATTATCATTGAAACCTGACTATTTCCCATTGCTAACAGTATTATTTATCGCTTAAGCCAGACTGTTTACCATCTATTACATGACCCCCAATTGCCAATGTTTATTTCTTGTGCTGGGGGGTTGGGAGACGGAGGTATTGAACAACTATTTCTGTCTATTGTTTCACATTAGTAGCAATATTATAACATAAGCCTTGACTATTTGCCATTGCTAATCAGTTTCCGTGAGATATAATTATTTGCCATTGTTAACCATATTGTCTTTGAAACCTGACTTTCCTGGTTATAACTTATATATTGCCCACCAGTATTATTGTTTATATTTGATCTTTGAAAACTATCATCCATATTGATCTTGAAACTCAACAACATGTGATCTAATGTTAGCCATCGTGTCCTTAAAACTCTATACATAATTCCTAACAGCCATATCGTTTACCAACCTTTTAAAAACTGTTTTGATAAAATACATATATTGCCTTAAACATTGACTTCAAAAGGTTCTAGTGATACTTTCATTTTCCAAAATAATTAGACAGTTAAATTTTGATTACATAAACAGGGTCTATCATAGCTAACATTTTCCTTTGTAGTACGGGCCTGCACAAATTGCACAAATGATCGTTTCGTACGTGCATCGGTTATGCAAATTTATTTCGCATACCGATTTACCATTCATGTAAAATTGGCTAAATAAAGTTTCGAAACCATTTTTTCTTGGAGTACAAACAACATTTCCGACATGTATAATATTAATTATAATTGCATGTAACTGAAATTACAAATACCAGTCTAGTTAGAATACTTATGTTGGGAAGTGTAATGCATTCTCATTGGTTGTTAGACGTCGCCAAAAGGAATTCTATCAGAAAGAGACCATTCAGAAAATGCAATGCTTCCATCAATAAATGCTAGTAGGAAATCATTGGCTGATTACCGAAAACTATCAAATATCACGTGCGATGTTTTTCCAATGAAAATTGAAATTTTGAGAATCATGTGTAGGCCTACTAATAAGCAAAAACATACTGGGTATACGTTTGATGTGTATACTGTAAATGTATATTTATTAGTTTCTTTTTACTTCAAACACATTGGTTTTATTTATTAAAACTAATTATAAAGTTGTCTTTCGATTTTTTTTAAAATCGGTTATGCAAATGAAAATCGATTATGCAAATTTTTTGGGAATATCCTAATTTCCGGTTATGCAGATTATGAATTTGTGCAGGCCTGGAGTAGCAGTAGGTCCAGAAGAAATTATTGGGACAGTAGGGCAAAAAATTATCATTTAATTTTGTTTTTTAAAATAAATTTGGAAAATGAATATTTGCTAAATGACTGGGAGAGGGGACAGCTTTGCCCTTGCTACAGACATGTATATACAGCTCTGATCTGTCAAAAAAAACTTTCACTTATCTTATGTATGACCGAAATCATGTTGTAAGTTCATATCTGTGATGTTATTTTAATGTCAAAGGTTTATATAGATAGTACATTCCATGACAAAGTTTGTTATGTTATATCCACCCAGATGTTGAGATAAACAAGTAATACTCAATTGACAAGATTATTATGTCTAAACAGTCGTATCAAATTCCTTGGTGTATCTTCAAAATGATATTGCATACAAAGTAAACAGTATAATTTGTCTGCAATTTCCTCTTGTGTACTCGTTATTCAAAAACTCAGTTACAGAACTTTACAATTTGTATGTTACATATCATTTGCTAAAGTAAAGTTTGTTTTATTTAACAACGCCTCTAGTGCACATTGATTTTAATCTTATCATCGGCTATTGAAAGTCAATTATATATGGTTATTCAGACATTTATTTAGAGGAAACCCACTATGCCACATAGGCTACTCTTTCCGATAAGCAGCAAGGGGTCTTTATATGCACTGTCCCATAGACTGGACAGCTCATACCACAGTCTTTGGTACATCAGTTATGGACTACTGGTTGGAATGGAAAATAGCCCAAACTGAAATGGGTCCACTTAGAAGCATCGATCTGACAGCTTCATAGGTGGACACACAACCATCTGAGCTACCTCCCCCTCCCATCATTTACTAATTTACTTGAAATAAGGTTTTGCACAATTAGGTATAATTTAAGAGTGTGTTACCATTTCTAGTTTTTTTTAGATATAGCTGTGTCTCAAGTACTATTATATGTAATGCAACTGATAAAAATGAGAAAGTAACTGCAAATATTGTTCAAATAACATTATAAAAAATCCTCCAAACCATGCATTTTTTATTTAAAAGAAACTGACATAGAAAAAAGTTTTTTTCTCTGCCTGCTCAAAAGTAACATACATGTATATTTCACGTGATTTCACCGGATACTGAAGAGATATCTGATTTGGTCTGATCAATTTTCCTCTACATTCTAATCATTGTGAACAAGAAAGGAAATTGAATGAATTCTGTTGTAGTCCATGTGATTTATCAAATTTGACACTGTCGACTGCAAATCTGCTTCAGATCGGTTGCAGAGCTGTCATTGTTGTTTTGCACTTGCTGTTGTTTTGCTAGATGAGGTCAAAGTAGTAATCAGGTTAGGAAGTAAATTGCAGCTCACAAGTATGATTTGGCTGTGAAAATAAGTTTTGTGACGCAGTCTCAATTTTCAGATGTTGCTCTAAACCATTAATGGTAATGATAACCAGCATTAAAAAATCAAAAATCAATGTTGCTCATCCCAGTTCCTCTTTACTTGTTATTAGCGATTTATTTATACTTAGAAAAACAATAGGGACAAGAGTGACCTGAAAATAATTATTTTTGCTCTGCCTGTCAAAATATCCTATATTAATAATTATTATTCAGTTTATACCAGAAATTAAAGAAAATATTCTTGTTGCACAATGTAATGTGTACAATTTAAAACATATACATGTATATTTATGCCACTTGGGTTATAGTTTTTTCCCTAGCTTATATCATGGCTTGGCGCCTTAATAGTGTAGTGTCATCTTGCCCCTGAGATTAAAAATGCCTTTTTTCAGTAATTATTTTATGAATGGCCTTTTTTGTAATACAATCAGAAAATCAGAAGACTGCAATCTAAACATTTTAAATGATAAAAATGCTTAGTCTAACATGCCTTTCCAAATTTCTAGGGAAAACACTAGGTGATATATTTACTTTTTTAATTTACTGAGTTGATTTTATGTTAGAGTTAAATAATTGTGATGACACAATAACTGATAAAAGTACTTTTGTGACTGTCAAATCTTCCAAATGTCCATACTTGGCTACTTATTTCCAGATCTGTTGTAATTTTTTTCAGATTTTTGTTCACTGTCGCTTGACTAAGACCTTTTATAACACATTTTGTTATGACACAGAAGATGCAGTTTGTATTATTTGTTTTAAAACAGTCTGTGGCTTGACCAATTTTGATTGACCACACTTCTCGAAAGTAATACTTAACTGAAAGACATTCCTATCCTTAATCCTTACTAATTTGCAGTTCAGATGGTGTTATTTAATTTACTTTCACTGATTGTATGTCACTGACACTGATGTCATCTATAATTAATATCTTTGCATCTAAGATTTGTCTACTTTTAGGGCCACACGGCTATTTTAAGTGCTGGTCATTCATTATTAACAGGTCATTTGTGCATGCAAGCTAATCTGCGCTTCTTTTGCAGCAGATGCACTCACTTCTTAGAATAAACATAGCCATAATCTAGACTTTAATTTTAGATGGGTAACCCTCAATAGCCTGTATTTATTTTTATGCTGCGGAGTCATTAATTATTTTAAAGTGCAGTGAGAGCCACCACTCCTTAGAAAGGATTGTTTGTTTAATGACACCCCAGCACATTGGTTATTCAGCTGCTATTAGCTGTCTGACATATGGTATTCTCTGACTCATGGTTTTTAGAGGAAACCTGCTACTACCACATAGAATACTCTTTCATATCAGCAGCAAGGGATCTTTTATATGAGTTTTCCAAGAGACAGGACAGCACATGCCATGGTCTTTGAAAAACCAGTTATTGACCACTGGTCCCCTGGCCTTTTGTTACACCAGCCATGGACCACTGGCTAGAACAAGAAATAAACCAGTGTGTCTTGAGGGGAATCAATTCAATGATCCATTGCATCTCAGGACTGAATGCTCAACCTCGGAGCTATGACCTGCTGCCTGGACTTGAGTGTTATTCTAAGCTTGGCTCCAGACTGCAGTGTTAGTTCAGAGGTAGGTGTAGGTTGAAATATGGCCATACACACACAGTTGGATGCAATGACCCTCGTAGAGTAGTGGTCTGGCAATCAGACTTGACAATGATAAATATTGGAATAAAGTGTCAGTGGAGACATGACATTTTTTAATTTGAAGATCTGAAAACAGTATTTATAGAAATTGATGAGTGTGTTCATGTAATATTAATTTTCTGAAAATGTTTCTGACATTCCTTTCAATGCATAAAATGCTAGGTTATGAAGCCCAGACAATTGGATTTGGCTCTAATCCAAAGTAAGTGCTCTGCAAGGCATAATGGGTAGGTGTGTACCAACTCACCAACCAGTGGTCAACAACTGGTTCAACAAAGGGTATGATTTGTGCTATCGTGTTAAAAACTTTAATAACATTTTCATGGATTCACTGGACTATTTCCTGTTGCTACCAGTTCTATATGAATGTTCAGTAAACGTAAAAAAAAAAAAAAAAAAAAATATTTTGTCTTTGGAGTGCATGTACATGTATGTAAAATGTCACTTACTGTAAATTAGTACATGTACTTGGCTAAGTTGTGTGGTTACAGCAATATTCCTTTTGTACTAAACCATTAACCACTGATCTTTGTGCTCAGGATATCGTGATTAAACCTAAACTCAATACAAGCATGAAAATAAATCGTATCTGATTTATATTTACATGTTGTTATTGGTGTTCCCAATAGATAACAGAAACTTGTTGCCATTGAAAGCCATGTTAAATAACCACATTTTGAGCAAGATTGTTGAAAAGTTGCAAGATGGGTAGGGCTTTATTGTAAATGCTAGAAGAGTCCTTAGTATAGGTTAGACAAACTGCTTTAAGGAAATAAAATATAAGTTTATCTTTAAGTTAAATATTCTGGTTTTACAAAAATTTATTAAATACTATCTAGACAAGACATGTTTAATTACATGTAGACCTACATGTATATCGCTCTAGAATGGAATGATTCCCTTGAGGAATGATCAACTTGAAGTTTTGATCTTCAGCTCTTTGGAGACATCACTTAGATCTGAAGATAAATATTTACGACTTTCAGGTTTCACAGGAATTAAACACTAATTTAGACACACAGTCTTTAAATTAGTTGTCTCCCTTGGATTCAGTTACCTCCCTTGGGTTGTGGTCAACCTGGTCAGCTAAAGATTGTATTGTTTAGAAATTCAAGCTGGATCTATATTTAAGCAGTGTCTGGGGATAACGAAAAATTGGCTGATAAATGATGGTGATCAAACTACTTCAAGTCTGAGATAACAAAGTTGGGATGATATAGATTTCTGCTGCTGTCTTTGTTACTTGTGGGCATTTTATGGAAAAAAATACCAAGGGGAATTCAACTACTTTCCATTCAATTAATTCCTTGTCTGGTCTTTACCATAAAGTTGGCTCTCCTTTTCACATGATTTACTGGTCATGGTGGCACAGTAGCTAGGACAACTGGGTTGAAGTCCTCCCCAAGGAGCGGGATATAGCTCAGAGGCAGAGTGTCTGACTGTTGCTGTGGGTTGTCAAATCGATCTCCTTCAGTGGACCTACTGGGCTGTTTCCTGATCAATCAACATCATGGGTTTGTTCTATCACAAATACCACTTAACCAAAGTTCTGGGGTGTTATTAAACAAATATCACTTTTAATCAAATCCCCCACATGACCATCTTAAAAATGTCAGTACAGGATCCAAACAACAATAATTGAAACGGCCTGTTTTCATATGTTTAAAGTACTGGAATGTCTAGAAAATGTACTGAAATTCTTTTGTTAAATACTGTAAAAGCAATCTTGTTACCATCATGAATAATACAATATATTTATGCCTGATTACTCTTATTTTGTCAATGGTTTCATGTGAGAATTCATACACAGTTTGTAAATAATGTAACAACTGATGTGTCAGGCAGCCAAATTAGATGCAGTTATCCTATTAGTCAATTTAGTTGTCTACTCATCTTCA
>JAULBS010114646.1:0-14735 GCA_032355785.1 Symmetromphalus regularis | reverse complement strand
CAAAGGCTACTTGAGAAAATAGGTTAGTAGATTATTACTGTTCAAAGGCTACTTGAGAAAATAGGTTAGTAGATTATTACTGTTCAAAGGCTACTTGAGAAAATAGGTTAGTAGATTATGTTCGAATGTAATATATCGGCTGTAAAAAATTTTAGGTTTCCGGTAGCTGACAATATCATATAACTAAAACATAGTTTATGAAAATTGGATTTATTTCCAAAATAGATGTTAATATATCGCGAATGCGGTGCTATTTTCACTCAATGCATTCGTCAGAAGATGTGAAGCCATGCTTTCGGGGAATGATGCATTTCCTTGCTAAAGGGAGAAATATATTTTTTTATATATAACAAGTTTTATTTGTTATCTTGTTACATGAATGTTCATAATATTAAAAGACGTTTTTTCATATTTTAAAAAGCTTGGGTTTTCGTTAGAACTAGACTAATTGAATCCCCCCTCCCCACCCTAACTCCTCTAGCACAAAAGAAAATTACATCAGCTACTGGAGTCATTGAAACTAGAAGAATATAGCCTAATTATAACAACGGCCGTCTTTCTGTTAACTATACTAATGGGCAAAAGAAACGATATCTAAAATAAGAATAAAATATTTTAGACTTTTGGATATTTTGCTTAAGGCTTCTCAGATTTTGTTTTCATCGCTGCTTAAATTAAATTATGGCATTTATGTCGACTATACATCTGTTTTTCAAATACAAATATTATTTTCAAAGATTTGTGTGGTTCTTCAAAGTTATCGTTAAATTATCCTTGGTATCATTTCTTTTGCCCGTTAGTTTATGTTTACTAAACGACCCAGTGCCTTACATTAATGAGCGTGACACGGAACATAAATATGCTGGATTTGAAAAATCTACTTATATTATGTGGTATTTGAATAGCGGATAGCAAAATACATTATGTTCCTGACCCACATATTTAGTTTCTCAGTGCGACAAATGTTTAGTCACGTTATCTTGAAATGTGTTAGAGTCCATTAACTTGTGGTTTATTAGGAGCACTCGCAACATGATGTTTTCCGTGATGTCAGCCTGAATTAATTATTGAACATTTCCGTTTGTAGGTAGTAAATGTGCTTCAACAAGTAAGATGAAAATAAATCTATTGTAAGTTTCTCAGGGAAATGGATCAAGATCTATATCGGGTGGTGTGGTGAAATTAGCATTTATTTTAGACCGGTAGGATCGATCCTTCTCAGTGTACCCATTTGCAGTTTTGGCTCTTTTCCGTTCCAACCAGTGGTCCACAACTGGTCCATCAAAGACTGTCGTATGAGCTGTTACATGCGGAAAAGCTACCGTTTGAGCTACATCCCGCTCTAAACATATACACATATATAAAACATATATCCAAATGCATATAAATATATACATATATATGCATGTCCATGTTGAATCTGATGAACTGTGCTAACCACAATTAAACAAATTTACTTACAGCAGAGAGAGGTAGCCCTTTGGTTGTGGTTGGATTGATGACGTCACTATTTTTATTGATGACAACCCGCATGATCGGACTAATCTGAAAAAAAAATTAAAGTACAATAAAATAAGATTATCAACCATAATATTAAAAAAAGGAATGAAACATTCCGTGCGACATATTTTTATGAGTATAGAATGATAATAGTGAATTAATTGGGCAAACATTACAACTGGTAGTTCAGTATTACACTAGGTTTTATAACCGCCAAGGAAAATGGAGTCAGAAGTGAAATTTGAAAGATGACGTTTTTTTTATCATTAGTAGGTGATGCCGCCACGATGTGTCAGACATTCATTAAGTCGACGAGGCATATGAGTCTCCCAGTGGCGATTTGAGAGTCTGTTCCACTCCTCTTGCAGCGTCTGACCAAGTTCAATTAACATGTTCGGCGGTCTTTGACGTTGACATACATATATAAATGATGTAAAGTTAATGCATTGATGTATCTCCACATTGTAAGATTATGCCTTAACTAACAAAATAACTATTCATACTACTTCATCAGTGGGAGATCATAATATAAGTTCAACGTCTGATTATGTTTTTCCTTTCATTTACGTTTCTAGAAGTCAAAAATACACCAGACCTTATTAAATCTTTTCAAGATATCGAACGTAACAGTGTGAACTGGAGTTCAATACCAACTACTGAGCGAGGGAAATAATCTAGTAATTGTACACTCAGAAACGTGGTCGTTAACCGGCCCCGGTGGCGCAGTCTTTAAACTATAGGACTCGCGGCTGGTACGTACTGGAATAGAATCTCAGTCGAGCAATGGGATTTTAATCTCAGTATTGGTTCCAAACTGGCATGCTCCGTAAGGTTCGTTCAATGAGTAGGTGTATACCACTCACACCAACCAGTGGTCCACAACAGGTTTATCAAAGGCTGTGGTATGTGCTTTCCAGTATGTGGGATAGTGCATATAAAAGAACTCTTACCTCTTATCGATAAGAGTAGCCGTATTTGTGTGGCGACAACAGGTTTCGTCTCTCCTACAAACGCTAACATCTGTCCTGGACATCTGAGCTGTGTGCCCAGGACAGCGTGCTTGAACTTTAATTGGATAGAAGCACGAAAATAAGTACAATCGACCAACTAGGTCGTACATATTGGCAACAATCTAGCACAAACAAATTGTAGATGAAATCGTGACTAGTTTGGTCAATATACTCAGCATCGGTGGTTGAGCGGTAGAATGTTGGACTCTCAAAACCCGTTGGAAGCTTGCTCACACTTTACGATTAAAAATAAGCGATAATAGCCGATAATTAATAAATCAATGTGTTCTAGTAGTGTCATTAAACAAAACAAACTAAAATTATTCACATGACAGAACTCTTCAATTCATTTCTGGTGAAGTGTATGATGTCTCTGGAGCTAGTTTTGAATTCGTTTGAAGATATGTTTATACCATATTTTTATTGTTATTCGCCAATCGCTGTCAGAGAAATACATCCCCCATCCAGGGAGGAAACCATGGGCAACAGGACCAAGGAATTTATACAAATGTTTATATTTGGGAAAGGAGAATGATGTATAAAAGTGGAATATATATATATTTTGTTTTTAATCAAACATTCATTGAAACCTAAGCACATTTTTTTATACATACATGAACATGAACATCATAACTTATTTTACATTTCCTCTGTCACCGTGTCACTGCAATGTATATTTCAAAAAGTATTTCTTCATTAATTTGAAGAGAAAATGGTTAAAGGGTATGTATTTTTAGTTCTATTTTCCAGCCAAGCAATTCGGTATCCAGCTGTAGCAGAACTGGAACACAATTATTTCGACATTTAAAAAAATAATTCCCCAGTGCCCCCTTTGATATGCTACTTTCATCCCTTTCTGACAGCACCCCTATCTGTCAACATCTTGCCGTCTAACTCCACATCCCAGTTCTTGTTTCTCATACCGCGACAGGCGCTTGATTCTTGTGGACATTTGTGCTACACACACGTCATTCGGTAGCAACTTTTGCTGTGGGTTTAGTCTGGCCACATCGGGTAGGATTTAATGGTCGCTTCTTGCATTATTAAGAGACACTTGCCACCATCTACTTAGCACCCCTACTTCCGGCTGATTTTCGCATTATTAATAACGAATATATATCTGTTTATTTATTAAAATGTTCTAAAGCACAAATTCAGCATATGTCTTCTTTCTTTTATCTGTTTCGTATTTCTCTCAAACCCCTTACCATCTTTATAAATCCTGGCTTGATAACCACACCCATTATACTCTTCACAATAATACACATTAACTATTAGTAGATTCATCACTTAATGATGTACAGGTATATGCATGTGTGTTTTTATTATAATTCATATTGTTTTCAAGCATAGCCTATGTAATTAGACCCACCCCAACATTTTTTGCTTCGAAAAACTGAAATTAAAATGCCTAAATAGTAATCTGTACTAATATATCTCTTTATTGTATCAATGCAACATTTACCCATGTTGTCTTAGCGCAAATATAGCCATACTGAAATATACAAGGGGTCTAAAATGGCGTCAAACCGAGGGGGGGGGGGTCGACGGCAAGACAATAATTGGTATTCTGTTGTCATGAAGCTTCCCTATTTTCAATTCTATTATCGCGACGTTTATTAACGATAAATGTAATTAACCCTCTTATTCCTGGTAAATAATGTCATCTTCGGAACTTGCAGTTTCTCGACATTTATTAACTACAGATTAATATATCTGAATGTTGTCTTTAACGCCAGACGAGCATTACCTGGAAGAGAAACGACCAGTGGTTGTTAATTTACGTCTAGAACACAACAGTTTCTCATCTCAGGTTAATGAGCAGTGTGTGAATGATATATTATAAAAATTACTGAATGAGTGTAGTTTTACGTGTACCTCAAGATGGTTTCCGGCCTCCGTGGCGCAGTGATTAAGCTATCGGACTCATGGTTGGTAAATACCGGGATCGAATCTCAGTCAAGGTTGGGATATTTAATCTCAGTATCGGCTCCTACCCAGAGCGTGTGCTCCGCAAGGTTCAGTGGGTAGGTGTATACCAGTGATCCACAACTGGTTTATCAAAGGCCGTGGTATGTGTTATCCTGTCTGTGGGATAGTGCATATAAAAGATCCCTTGTTGCTTATCTATAAGAGTAGCCGCATTAGGGTGGTTACAGCTGGTTTTGTCTCTCCTACTAACACTAACCTCTATTCTGGACAGATAGCATAGAAAGCTGAGTTATGTGTCCAAGACAGCGTGCTTGAATCTTAATTGGATGTAAGCAAGAAAATAAGTACAACAAACAAATCAAAGTTTAAATTATTTTCAAAGATAAACAGAAGAGATATGCTGAAAAGTAATTTGCAATAAACTTCAATATTGGTAAGTAGTTAAATCAAAACTAATATTAATATTTAATATGTAAGTAGTCAAATCAAAACTAATATTAATATTTAATATTTGAAAAAGGTTTCTTTCACTAACACAATTAGCTTAACCAGAAATTAAAAAACTAAGCACACTTAGCACAGGATATTTTATTAACTTCTGTCGTTAAAAATAATACATTAACGAATCTTGAGGAGGAGGAGGGACAAGATGTTTAGAACCCCCTGATTTGGCCAACAGCTATTTTTCCTATTTATAACTTTGAACCCACCTCCAGTATTAAACTTCTGCATTAGTCCATGAACTAAGTCATTCTCTGTTCTATTTAGCAATAAACGGTGTAGTCAGAAGTTTTAACGAACCCAAATCTTTTTATGGGGATTTTCATGTGCACTTCCTTATAGACTAGACATCAAATAAAATAGCCTACACAAAGACATATAAAAAGTATATTCAAACATGCATGTCCGACACTGCATGAAAACGTGAAATGTCATGTATTTTTTCTTGTGTGTGTCAGCTGTTGACTGCTGAGTTAATTGAATTTGTCTTTGTCGTGGAAAACAACTTACGCATGTAACGAGCAAGTAAAAAAAAGGCTAAATGATCACGTGCTCGTCGCGATGATCGAATACTGACAGATCGATGCACTAAGTACTGTACACGGGTGCAAGGATGTCAAACCTGAGTTCAGTAGGAGTCTTTTGTCTCGATTGCTTGCTAGCGAGTTGATTGATTCATAACGCACATTCAGTTTAAAGCAGAACGGAAACGTAATTTCGTTGTTGGTTGTGTTTGTCATACATTCTATCTATTTACACTACATAAGGGCGAAAATTGCATACCTGAAGTGGAAGAGGGACGGGATATCCCCCTGTTCAAAAACTGGGGGCGGCGGAGCATCCCCCTGTCTTAAATATGTGGGATGTGTCCCTCCACCATCTCTTCCAGGATTGACGCTATTATAGATCCCCTATGTACTTCGGTATATTTGCGCTAAGACCACATGGTTGTGTTACATTTATACAATAAAGGGAAATACTGGTAAAGATTATTATTTAGACATTTTAATTAAAAAATTTCGAAGCTAAAAGTGGGGAGATATTTATATAGGTATCCCCAGGTCCAAAAAGTGGGTGGGGGATATGTCCTCCCACCGTCCCATCCTCCGGGATTTACTCCCCTGAATAGTAGATTGCTCAGGTAGTATATGTTATTTAGAATATTATTAACAATAATTGTCAGTTATGAGTGCCTGCTGGGGTAATAATTGATAGTAATTCTGCGAATTTAATTAATGGTATGATATTTTAAATGTAATGCAACTATGAGACTGCCTCTTTAATTATTCTCGACAATGATTCATTACTTTGAAATGCGTCTTAGTGTTGTACGCCACCGAATATAGGATAAACGCGAAGATATACAATAGGTAGGAGGAAAAAAATTATATACTGGTCTCAGTTCAAGGATGCTGTTTAATGACAAAGTAAACAACGTTATTGAAAATACTGTAATGAGATCGGAAATAAAAACTTTATTTTAGAAATTAATGGAAGATTGCGGAACAAAGTAAAGAAGTAAAAGCCAGGTGGCTTGAAAATTTGAAAATATCTCAAACTAAGCGAAACAATTGAACAAGACATTACTAAATTAATAAAAGACAAGCATCAAAATATATTTTTTAGACATTTGACCTATTTTCATAGCTTTAAATAGCAAGACAAAGCTATACTGAGAGTAATTGTAAGAAAACTGAAAAATCACTCCTGTAATCTTCGTTGCTGGTTGCGAAGAGCCCCTATAACTGTTTAGGCATATTTGCACGGAATTTAAGGGTCTTTGTGCTCTAAATATTAATTACGAATGAAACTTACATGCGTTTGTGGATACTAGATTTCGCTTTTATATCACGCAAGACGTTTTACCTGAACCATGATATAGGGAATTCCATTTCAAGTTTATGGTTTATGATTTATTTGTCCGTGAGCATAATTCATTATTATTTTTTAAAAATATTAATAATAAGCGAGACGCAGTGGTTATGTAAGTAGTTGAATGAAGTATTTTTAGGTACAAATCAAATGTT
This sequence comes from Symmetromphalus regularis, assembly GCA_032355785.1. NCBI lineage: Eukaryota > Metazoa > Mollusca > Gastropoda > Neomphalida > Neomphalidae > Symmetromphalus > Symmetromphalus regularis. Next base: position 7,765 of record JAULBS010114646.1, on the reverse strand, counting down.
TATATTTAAAATTAATTCTTTGTTTGGAAATTAATTGGGTCAAGGGTCCGTGGGAGTATGCGTTTAAGCTTCAGGTCACCAAAAATGTAGGTCCGCCACTGCACTTGCCTCACAAACAGTGATCGTTTCACCTTATTTGAAACAACATGTATGTATATCAACTAATGATAGTCATAGTTTTTATTGTATCTACTGACGGAACAGGGAGGGACTGGGGGCTCTCCACACCCCTCCTCCAAATAATTCTGAATCAAGTATAACCTCATATCCACGCGACACCCGGCGCTTCGTGCCTAGATCGGTTAACCCTCCCCACCCAATGTCTTTGTTAACCCCTCCAGTGTTCACTTGTTTTCGCCGTGCCTGTACTAACTTAACATATAGTTAATTGCAATACTTCTAATTCAATGATTGCGTAGCAATATTTGATTAGAAAACCACATTATAATGCATACAAAATAATATGCATAATATTTATTTTTATCTTCAAAATAATTACAGGATTTTTTATAATCCTTAATACAGAATTGTACAAATATATCCGCAATTTGTTATTAATTTATTATAATTAAACAGGTGCTAGAAATATAAATCTGAAAATTACACGCGTTTCCTATATCCAAAAATAGATTATTAGTTAATCTTATAAATAAATAATGAACTCCAAGTTCTATATGTGGAATTTCAAATGAACCAGTTATTAGTTGACGACATAAACTTCCGCTTGGCGAAAATTCATCAGATTATTATATTACCTACAAATTGGCCCTTCGACTGACCTCTCTCAATAATAATTATTTACCGTTCCTAGCAAGGTTATTTTGCTGTTTTATCTAATCAGATCTTCAGGGTCAAGGTTTAGAGTAATGCTATTATAAAGTACGGCTATCGTGTTAATACCTTCTGACCTAGGTAGAGCATAATATCCAAAGTGGAAAAAGGTTGTGGGAATACGATGTTATTCTTAATATCCGAATGGTAAAATTGTTATGTTGAAAATCGTATCTCAGCACAACGTAGAGTCCAGAGGTTTAACATATCCACTGGGTCGTTTAATATGCTAGATCCAAGTTTGATATACATGTAGTTTTAAAAAATTAAATACCGACTTTTTGTGATTTGAGAGCAGTACCTACTTTAATTTCACTGATTTTGAAAGACGTGCTCCTATCCATTTTGGACCGGGTACGCCTCTTCGACCATCCTCCTCCACTCCACCCCTTGCGGAACCGGTGTCCTAAGGTGAGTGCACCCGACCCAGGAGAGTAGCACAGACTATCACTGGTAACACTGTAACAAAAAGCGTAACAAAGGTCCACGAAAGATCTGACGTGCTGCGTAACAGTTTTCTGTGATTACACGTCTAACCACTGACCTTGTCGCCTGGAGCGGGATTTAGCTCAAACGGTAGCGTGTCCGCTCGTGAATAGGTTGGTCATCGGATCGATCCTTCTCAGTGGACCTATTTGAAGTTTGGGCTATTTTCCGTTACACCCAGTGGTCCACTACTTGTTCATCAAAGATCGTGCTGTCCTGTCCGTGGGAGAGTGCATATAAAATATCCTTTGCTGCTTATCGGAAAGAGTAGCCTATGTGGCGGCATACCTAAGTCTTTGATAAACCAGTTGTGAACCACTGGTCAAGACAAGACAAGAATTTATTTACACGCGGGCCGTTGCTCAACGGCGTAGGAAGAATATATACAAAAACAAATTGAAATGTACACATGACAAGATGGTTGCCCATAAAAAATAATACAGTAGAATTCTCTCAATTAAAAAGGGAAACAATTGTTTACCCCAACTCACTGAGCCTTACAGAGCACTCCGTCTGGATTGGAGTCGATAATGAGCTTTAAAAATACCATGCCTCGACTGAGATTTAATTCACGAGTGCTTAACCACTGCACTACAGAGTTCGGTTATTACAGGATCAAGGTTAATATTGACGTAATGTCGTAAGTGAATTATGAACCAATCGGTAAACAAGCCAACGTCGGTATTTACCGAACAAATTTTTACAAATCAATATAAAAGAAAACTGCTACAGCTAGTTAACGGTATCAAAAAAACAACAACAGTAAAGTTTGTTTTCTTTAACGACGCCTCTAGATCATCTTACCATCGGCTATTGAACTTTAATCATATGGTCATTCTGACATATTTATTTAGAAAAAACGCTGTCGCCACATAGACTACTCTTTCCGATAAGCAGTAAGGAGTGTTTTATAGGCACTGTCCCACAGACAGAACACCAAATACCACGACCTTTGATGAACCAGTTGTGGACCACTAGTTGGAACGGAAAATAGCCTAAACGCAAACACCCCTTTTCTACTGAGAAGTGTCGGTTCGACAACCAACCACTTCACAGGCGAACACGCAACACGTTGAGCTACATCCCACACACTGGTATCAAACAAGACACCAGTTAATTATTTTGATTTGGTAGTTTTTTTTTTTCACAATATGAAAATACCAATTTAATTAGTTTGACTTGTTTGTGACACCTTGCTTGCTGTCTCGGTGTTTACGTGTAATCTGATATTGATACATTGGCGCGTATTGACCTATTCCTCAACAAAACTCTGTGCAAAACAGATAAAAGAAGTGAATGGTAATTGGTTTTCCAATTCTTTTCTATTCAGCTCGTTTTGTTATCTCTTTCATACAGTTATACGTTCGTGTCATCGACAAGCAGAAACTAATTACGTTAGTGACAAGCCCAGTGTATGATAACTCACGTGTCACATTTCTAGGCTATTCAACATCAATCAATGTTTACCAGTAACAATGTGAGAATGAAAATCCGTCATAACATATAATTTAATAATAATTAGTTATTATTGTAGTTGTAGTTGCCGTTGTTTTTGTTGTTTTGTTGTTGGTATTGCTTCTGCTTTCGTCATCATTATCATCATCGTCATCATTATTAATATTATTAATGTTTTTATTATTATTATTATTATTACTAATGTTGTTATATTTTTGTTATAATCATTATCATTACCATTTCACTACCAATGTATACACTGCCCCAAGGGTGTAATTTATTATTACCTACCTGTTGAAAATACACGTGCCGCGTATACATAATACGTACAAAATGATGACGCCATAAGTGCATGACATCATGATCTACCCATTATGTTATTTTGAAATTACAATAGCAACAATCCTTGAATTCATGGATTTTCTAACAAATATTACAAAAACATTGATGTTGGGTGGGCTATAAATAAAATATTAAACGACATCTGGTATGATACATTTCATATTACAAATCGCTTATTTTCGATTTCGCTCGTGACGTACGATTGACACACCCCATATGAATAAAAACGGTATCACACGGTACGCAATTTAGTATTCTTTATATTAATACCATCTGTCTATTATATAATATTTAGGTTTAAAAATGTATGCATTTTATTATTTAATATGGCCCTATTTCTGTAACATACATAAGCTGCATCTAATCGATTTTACATTTTTACTAAAAGTTAAATCATAAGCGTCCGACAACATTAACTTTGTGTGTGACACTTTTAAAAATGTAAATTATCCATCGGACATTGTCTCTGAAAGACCGTTTCCTTCCAGGCTCTAATTTTAAACGCGTTCCGTAATATCTTTTTAAATTGTCAGGTTGTCTGGGGTGAATGAATGTGGGTAAAGTACTTGTATCGATTTGTTCTGTTTCATTACTAGCCAGGCAATCGCTGTCTTGACGAAATGTCCTCACATTATGTCATGCATACTTGATTAAGAAAACTCTCAAAACCTAATACCAATGATTAATATGTAGATGGAAGGAACTACTAAAACATTTCTGGGACCTGGTGACATTTAAAATATCTTAATAAAAAAAACCCATTAAATTCTAAACTTATTGAAAATTAACTTTTAACATAATTCTTTTTCGGTTTTATTTCTGAGGGGACGTAAGCAAATTAATATTAGTGAGACGAATGTTGACCCGAGCGAAACGAGGGAATGCTAGGTGGGTCCGGGAATTTTTTTTGAATGGTATTTGAGAGACAACTTTGGTAGGTATCTCATACACATTATTTTTTTTGTGGCAAAGGTACTGGTAAAAAGGGGTATCTCACTGAAAAAAAGATTATAGAAGTTGTTTTGGTTAAATTATTAGGGCGGGGTTAGCAAATTAGTATTTGCAATTATTATAATGATTTGCAAAGTGATAGTGAAATATGTTTCGTTTAAATATCTTAAGATAAGTTTTGATCATTTAGGTTATTAAAAATTAAGTTGTTATTTGTAATTATTTAAAATTTGATTTTGACATTTCTTAACCACTGGTAACGTTTACAAAATGTTTCAACATCTCAGCATTCGCATACAAATTGCAAACAGTTGAGAGTTTACCATTGTTCTGTTTAGTTAAAATCAATAATGTTGTTTTTATGGCCTTTTGTTCATATTTATTTATTTATTTATTGTTGTTATTATTATTATTATTAAATTTTTACCTTTAATTTCTGTTTGATACTTATTATCTTTATATACGCATGAAAACAAATCCAAACCATACAGGAACGTAAATCCTGTGAGGACGGTGGGGGGAGGGGGACACAGACCCCACTTTTTATAAAGGAGGGGGTGTCTGTATAATTATCCACCACTGTACTTCGAAAAATTGAAATCTTTACCAGTATTTCTCTTTATTGTATCAATGAAACATTTAACCATGTGGTCTTTGCGTAAATATATCGAAGTACACAGTGGGTCTATTATGACGTCAATCCTGGAGGTGATGTGGGGGACTCATACCCCTCTTTTTGGACATATACCCCTCATACCCCTCTTGCAGGAAGCGATTTTCGCCTTGAAACCATAACAAATCGTACAAGTTATTCATCATCTAACATCTCCTGTACATAGTTATTTTAATTTTAGACTAATCCTTATGTTGATGGGGTTCGTTTTCCTGTGCACCGTGTTTGCGAGGTTCGTTTTCCTGTGCACCGTGTTTGCGATCAAAACATACAAACCTATTTACATAAGGAAAGATAACAATGTTTTGCAGTTTCGTGTCCACATGGTTCGTTTCATATAAGTCCCGGTATCCGTAAAACAGCGTGTAATGATACACATCATGGCTTGAATATATTAGAAAAATGAGAAGCGTTATTGACCTAGAGGAGATAAACAAATACGCTGGGCTATTTTTGATCACAAACACGGTATATGGAAATCATATAGGGACTTGTTTAAAATTAAAATAACTATAAACAGGATGAACTAATGATGAACGAAATAAAAAAATATTTTGGAGTGTTGGTTCTGTTTTCAAAGAAAACAAGTATTGAACAGAAGTTAAAAGTTAAAATTAACACACACACACACGCACGCACTCGCTTTTACGCACAGACACAAACATTGGTTTCAAATACATGAACAGGACTATTACAGGCCGGTATGAACGACTTTGGGGAGTTGGGGGGCACTGACGAATTGCGTACAAGCTCTATATCAGATTTTGGTTACAATGCCAAACATTATTGTACATGTATATTAAAAAAGGCTCACAAGTAGGGAGGGTGTGCCCCCCCCGCCCCCGGTCCTCCACCCGGTTCCTAAGGGCCTGTATTGTCGGGAATTCAAGAGTTACAAAAGAGGCCCTGCTATGTGTTTGAAATTGTATATTTCCATGTATTATTTTATTCTTGAGGTTCGTTCCGCTCCTAATGAAGAATGAAAAATGGTTTGTCTTGAAGGAACTCAACATTGCTCACATTCTACATTTAAATAAATACATTTCAGTACAAAATAACGCACGAATCCATGCATGCACCCATGTTATTCTTTTAACTCATAATAATAACTGTAATTTTTTAAAACGTACGCTTGAATGGTTGAGTTCCATCGATTTGTTACAACTTCCTATTTTGTTTTTGTTTCCCTACATTTTTATTGTAACTGGCAGTTATCCAATGTATTCCTACATAATTGTACAACTACAAAGTATCGATTCTCACAAATAAAAAATACACATATTCAATACTAATGCGTTTTTCGACAATTCATGCAACTCAATTTAATCATATGGATTCAAAGTAATCATGTTTTCGTTCATGCAAGCTTGAATATGAATAAAACGTTTTGTACGTTTTTGTATGACCCACTTTTGGGTGCAACGATTGTTTTTGTTGTTATTGTTGCTTTTTGTTGTTGTTGTTTTCTTGGGGTTTTCTTGGCTTTTTAATTTTGTAACTGTTTTTTAATAATTCATACTGTCTGCTTCCTGTACTGTCTGTCCAGAAGAGACGAAACTACTGCACTCACACTAATGCGCTAGCGGATCCAAGGGAGTTGAGGGGGTCAAGACCCCTTCTTTTCTCGAATTTAAAAAAAAAACATCTTACGAGTGGAAGGACTGGAAAATTTACTTTTATCACCTATTTCTATTCTCGTCACTTTGGGACCCCCCTTTTCAGAAATCCACATTTGGACCCCCCTTTCAGGAATCCTGCATCCGCGCCTGTAATATGACTACTCTTATCGATAAGCAGCAAGGGATCTTTTATTTGCACTATCCCACAGACATATTTACTGTCAAATCTTAAATATAGTTTGTTTCGAGTTAAACATGATACTGCTTATTGTTCTGATTTCTACTGATGATGTCAGTGGTGTACTAATAAAATTGTGGTTAAATATTTTGTAAAACTTTTTTATCCCTTATTATTTTAATATAACGCATAACGTTCTGCTACGCCACAAAATGGTAAACATAAAAGTAAAGTTTGTTTTATTTAACGACGCCTCTAGAGCACATTGATTTTTATTTTATCATCAGCTATTGGACGTCAATCATATAATCATTCTGACATATTTATTTAAAGGAAACATGCTGTCACCACATAGGCTACTCTTTCCAATAAGCAGCAAGGTGTCTTTTATATGCACCATCCCTCAGACAGGACAGCACATACCACGGTCTTTGATGGACCAGTTGTGGACCACTGATTGGAACGGAAAATAGCCCAAACTGCAAATGGGTCCACTGAGAAGGATCGACCGGTTCACAGGCGGACACGCTACCGTTTGAGCTACATCCCGCTCCTAAATTGTAAACATATGATGACGTTCTTTAGAAAATCTCATTGCAATTCGTCTCAAAGAGGAAAATCGGAAATCACACGCAGCTACGTCTGAAGATTTTTAAAAAGATCATGTTCGCTCACTGAACACGTCAGTTAGGATACGTGTGTTCACACCTGTACGTTCTTTCATCATGGTTATATCAAATAATTCACATTACATAGTTAAATAAGAACATTCTAAAGAATAATCAATGAAGGATAGATTAATGTTGTGAGTATGCCAAATAAAATAATTATATGCATACATGTATTCTTTCAAGTTATCAAGATGAAACAATTGTTGTTATATAGTTTAATAGCATATAACTGAAAAGGATTAAGGATTAGTCAGTGCAGTGAATGAGCCAGATACGTTCATATGTGTGTGTGTGTTAGTGTGTGTGTGTGTAGGTGTGTGTCTGTGAGTGTGTGTAGGTGTGTGTCTGTATGTGTGAGTGTGTGTAGGTGTGTGTCTGTGTGTGTGAGTGTGTGTAGGTGTGTGTCTGTGTGTGTGAGGGTGTACGTATGAGTGAGTGTGTGTGTATGTGTGTACATGTTTGTGTGAGTGTGTGTGTGTGTGTGTGTGTGTATGTGTGTGTGTGTGTGTGTGTATGTGTGTGTGTGTGTGTGTATTGATGGTAAATCGCTTTAATTGAT
>JAULBS010114636.1:0-14736 GCA_032355785.1 Symmetromphalus regularis | reverse complement strand
TTTGCCACTTTCTACGTCACAGAGAAGCGACATCTTGCGGTGAAAAAGGGGAGATAAGCAATGGTGGATTTGATGGCATTTTACCTTGCTGTTCGTGGACAAAATTTAAACGTCTAAAACATATAATAATAAAAATTTATATTTTTTGGTTTTATCTCATCTGTTTTAGTGGATGTTTATAGATACTGTTTATGAAAACAATAACCCATATTTCACTTGTCCTTTAATGGAAAGAGTAGCCTATGTGGCAGTAGAAGGTTTCCTCTAAAGACCATGAGCTGCAAAACACTATATGTCTGAGACCTAATAGCCACTGAATAAACAATGTGCTTTGGTGTCATTAAACAAATAGTCCTTCTCTTTTCAACCTTAGCTTTGAGCTTGAATGCATTTTATTAGTTATTATTATAATTTTTTCTATTATTATTATATTATTGTTTAAAGGGTCTCATTTATGGTATTTAATCCCGCCACATTTATCTGCAGTACTACACATGAAAAATAGGATGTCTGGACTAACTAGCTTTCATGTGTAAATAAATGTTTTAACGTCTAAAACAATACATCAGTATATAGTTATCATATTGGAGACAAGACATCAAAACAAACAAAAACAACTACCCAGAGTTGTCTTATTTTAACTGAGTCACTTGCCAACTGTGCATTTCTCCTGATGTGATCTTAACTTAAAATTAATATTATGATTGTTCCACAGATCAATCTTAGGGTGATCGTACATGTTCCTCTAATTACAAGTAAGATGACAATCTCTACAGAGATTGAAATCTGTAACAGTAAATAATTCTTAAGACCCACTGGTTTGGAACTTGTCAGATCGCTTGTTACAGTTTAACGATTGTGTAATACAATAACATGTGTTGCATGTTAAGTTTTGAACAGTTTATTAGAAAGAAACTGAATTTCTAATGATAAAGTATGGAAATTGTAAGCCAGTCGGCATATATTGTTCACAGTATGCTTCAAGGTATATCCCTATGCCCCAAGGCTTCAAGTTTAAATTTTTTTTGTTAATGTTGGTACAAATGGAAATTAATTTTTGGGCAAGGCACTTCCCCCTCCTGAACCCCTATATAGGCGTTGCCCCTGCACCCTATCAGAGCAGAGGCATACCTTGGATTATAATTTTGGGCCGAATACTCCCCAGGCACTTTTTCCAATTCCCATGTCTGAATGACACCCAAACACATTGTTTGATTAGCTGATATGAGGTATCATATGTGATATGGAGAAGAAAACTGATGCCACATAAGCTACTTTTTTTTTTCCATTAACAGCTATTGTTCTTATTTCAGTATATTTGTTTCTTGTCATATCAAACATTTTGCAAAGGTGTTCGTTTGATATTTTGTTCATGTTGAAATTTTGCTTTGCATGCTCGTTACAAAGCTGTTGGTTCTCTTTCAGTCTATTTATTTTGATGAGTCAGTTGATTCCAAGAGAAGTAGAACTTTTGAAGTAAGTCGAGATTTATTACTTCATTTCAGTATTGCTACAACCCAGGTCAAAGGTGCCAAAAGAAGAATTCGAATATTCAGTTGTATATATTTTAATAAATAGGCATAGTATATTGATTCTGTTTCTGTGTGCATCAAAGTATATAATTATGTTTATTCTACATCAAAATAAATTATTTTGTTTTCTTTAACAGCTTTATTTCCTGCTCTGTAATTTATTTTACCGTGAATTAATTTAAATTGAATGGTTATTAGGTTTTGATAATGATATGTGCATGTTTTTAATTATTCTTTTAAAATAAGTTGCAAAATGTTTATTTAATTAAAATGGAGATAATTCAGTTGTATTTGATGATAATTCTTACTTGAAAATGTTCATTCTTCTACTGTTGTAAGTATTCATTATCATTTTTTGATTTTGGGGTAGTGGTGTTTATGCTCTGGGTTGCTGGCAGTACTCAGACAATTTGTAATACTAATAGTAAAAAATATATATAATAAAGTAAAAGATATGGTGACAACCTAGACACAGTACTTAACTGACACATTTCAATTTGACCATAACAAACTGACCAAGTAGGACACATTAGAAAAATATGCTTATGAGTACCATACGATAATGTGTTAATTTTATTCTTTGCAATATCCACAGATTGTTAGATATGTAGTTGCCAGGATTTGATCACCGGTGTTTCTATATTCTTATATTTGACACCTTTCCCCACCATTTCCTAAAGGCTATATCATTTAAAAATTACACACAAAAAAACATATAGATATTATTATAATACGTTAATTTGACTAAAATAATATAGTTACTTTATTAATATTTTATTATTCCAACAGATTAAAGTTTTTGAAATTAAACTGAAAATTTCCAATTTCTTTGTGAAATGATAATAAAATTACCCAAAGTCACAGCCATGTGTATCAGTTAAATTTGAGAAATAAAACCCAGATATGTGCTAACATTGAGATTTGATGACTGGCTGTGTTAAAATAGAAAGCAATATGTAGTAATATGTTCAGGTAATTTCCTGACAGTGGTGAGTCCTAAACAAAAACATAAATTTCAGACTCACAACACCTGAAATTGCCCGCGGCAGTTGGCAGTGACTTGAAGATTGCTGCAGTTTTTCATTCTCCACAGCACTTTATATTTTGCTGCAGACTCATTTTCTTTTTCTTATTATTAAAAGTAAAATATACTTACAGTGTTCTCGCCAGCCGAAAATTTAAGGGGTGCACCCATAGTCTATCACCCCCCTCCCAAAAAATGTTAGCATTACCATCATTTTATTTCATTTGGTTTGATAATGAACTTCATTATTATTAGAAAATATAAATAATAATTTAAAAAATTTAAAAACAATGTTTTATTTTATTAATATTGGTGTGCTCAAATGTAAGGAAAACAACAGTAATATTAAACTATTGAGAACAGTTGGCGTATGCCTACCAAGAATGTTTAACAATGTTCTTTTCTTCCTTTGCTATGTAATACTGTTTTGTTAATACTAGATATAACTGTATTTGTGAAGGGGTAATTCTTCAACACCCATTAATTAATACTGACAAATATTCAACCAATCTAATAAAGGCTTAAATGATTGATATGCCACATCTCGATATACTCCGCCCACCAGTGACCAGACTATCTGCACAACTATCGGCAGTTCAAAGCCTGTGCAGCTCATGAGCTAGCTCTGTGTCAGTTCTAAATTAAAACAATGTATTCTTGCATCAGATTTAACCCTTTGATGTACTGCAATCCACATGTGTCACAATTAAACTTATACAGGGTCAGTTAACTTTTCTCTTGTGGGGTGGAGGGGTAGTGGATATTTAAGTGTGAAACAGTTGCGTGTTAATTGCATACCCTAGTAATTAAGACCTGCTGAAGTTCAGTTGACAATATACTGCCAATCATGACGTCACTTATCTCCTGTCCTTCCCAAGTTGTTAATGACTCAACAGGGACACAGGTAATAGTATTGTTTTGTCAGATGTGATGTTGAGTGGCTAATTACAAGTGACAAAGTTTACGAGTTTATATAGGGGGGAAAAACCAGGAGCAGCAGGAAACAAAAGAGGGGTGACAGAAAGCGAAAGGAGGAGGCAAAAAAGGAAGGGGGCAGTAAAACGCTAAATGGGGGGTGCACCCTCCTTAAATTTGGGCAGTGAGAACACTGCTATGTCACTATGTGTGTGTGTATGTTGAGTACTGGAATACCAGACTTGCCTAAACTTTGAGAACTTTAATATTATATATTTTCATAGGACTACCCTTGACCTAGCCTACCTAATATCAGTCTGTTAACAGAAAATGGTTTCTGTGTGTACACATTCTAATAACACTATTGATTTGACAAAATAATATTTTACTGTATTTAATTTACTATCGAAAAAAAACCAACAATTCGTTAAATATCATAGCACAGGCACATGACTTTTAAAAAATATGTTAATTTTACTTATTTATTTTTAAAAAATATTTTCTTTTGTTTTTTTTAGGGAATTCTTTTTTATTATTATTTTGATTGTATTTACAATTATTTATACATGTACATGTACCTTAGAAGTTAGATGTGTAACATACACATATATTGTATGTAACATGCATACATTGTTATTTTAGTGCCTGATTCCCTTTAATATATTTTTTTTTTTTTTTTGCTTGACAGTTCCATCATATAGCAGGCTGGTAAGACAGGCTAGTACCTCAAGTAAGAAGGATTTTGATTCAGACACCAACAGGTACCATTATACATGTAAATTGTAATTCATTTCAATGAGCAAAACTTTACAAATAAAATACATGTAAAAGGAAAAAGAAAGAACTGTTTGTTTAAAAACACTAGCTCATTGGTTAATCAGCAGCTATTAGTATTAGATGTCAAACTCACTGTATTTGTGACACATGGTCTTCAGGAATTTGTTTTAATGCACCTTCCGACAGACAGTACAGCACATACCATGGCTTTTGTTATACCAGTTACAGACCATTGGAGGCAGATAATCTAGCTCATTTGTATAATTTATTTTGTTCATTTTAATCAATTCTTTTTTTAAGTACATGTACATATATATTTAATTAAAAGATTTAAAAACAAATGTTTATTTTTGGGTTATATGATCAAACAGGTGATAAAATATACATCACACTGTCTTGTCATTAACTAATAAATTAATATTTATGTTTCTGTTTAAGTAATTTATATACATGTATGTAGTTTTAATAGTTAGTTATTATTTGTAACAGTTACTAATATTTATACTCTCAAGCAGAGAGGACATTATGATTTCTGTTATACTTGCCATAACCTCAGTATGTATACAGAAGTGGATACATGGGTGGTGGGTTTAAACAGACACACACACATACAGAAGTGGATACATGGGTGGGGGGGGTAAATATACAGACACACACACACATACAGAAGTGGATACATGGGTGGGGGGTTTAAACACATATACAAAAGTGGATACATGGGTGGTGGGTTTGAACAGACACAAACACACACATACAGAAGTGGATACACGGGTGGGGGTTTAAACAGACACACACATATACAGAAGTGGATACATGGGTAGTGGGTTAGAGCGACACATGCAGAAGTGGATACAGGGGGGGTTAAAGAGACACACACATATAGAGAAGTGGATACATGGGTTGGAGGTTTAAACAAACACACACACACACACACACACACAGACACAAAGAACATGTTTAGGCCTATATGTATACTGTGATATATATATATTTTAAAAATACACTAGTAGATGTATCAGATTATTTGTTACATTTTAGGGTTCCACAAGTTGGCTTGTCACATGATGGAAGCACTTTAATATGCTGGCATCCAGAACCAGACTTCCCATATGAACACACAAAGGCAAGATGAATGTAGTTTTATATATCTGTCTGTCCATCTGGCATCTATCAGCCTTTAATCTCAAAACAGTACACTTAAATTTATTCATATTGGATATTAATAATTTGATAATGAATGATAGCTCATTTCATATTCTCTATAGTGTTGTTATTGTTTTAGCTGATATTATCAAAAATTATAATTCTTGTGTTTTGTTTCCACAGCCATTACCAAGACAACCTGAAATGGCAGAGGTAAGAATTTAAGTACAGTAGACAAACCCACATAACATATTTAGTTGGATACTTGTCTGTTGTATTGTTATCACATAGTTTGAGGTAAACACTTATGAACTGGAAAGAACATAACTGCATTTTTATATCCTTAATATGGTATGGAGGTCTCTCAGAATTCTCTGAACAATTATTTCATTCATGCATTGCTCAAGAAGTTTTAATTTTTTCAACCCACTTTTGTTTGCATTATGTCATTTACAAGGAGTCCTATTTTATGAATATTATAGGTTACACAATATGAAATGGGTTATGTGGATTTTTCTCAATGCTGACAGCCCTGGCATGGGTTTCCCATTGTGACAGCTTGGAATGTGTCACAGAGATTTTTGTTTTCAGCAATAGAATTTAGTACATGTACAACAAACATGTAATTTGATAGATAAAAAAAAAAGAGAGACCAAAATATTGATTTTTCCATAAATTGTCAATGACTTTTTCATTGTCATTTTATACTTATAATTATTAATATTGCAAACATTTTTGGTGGTATGTGTTGTTTTATTCAAGGCTTCATTGTCACATTAAATAAACTAAACACATTTTATTTAGGGCAGGACTTGTTTTTTAATACAAGACCTCACTGCCACTTTCATAGATATATATTTACACAGCAAATGTTTTAATAAGGGTAAGCCTTGTTATGCTTTTACTGCATGTTGATGTATTATTATTTTCAGGGTGATTCTGTTCTCAAAGTTCAGTATCTAGCTGAGGAAAAGATCAAATACAGAGCATCAGGACCCACAGACCAGGAACTCTCCAACATGTTTTTCACTACCAAACATCGCTGGTGTCCTAAGTAAGTGGTTTTAACATTTAATCTGATGTAATCTATATACTATAGATGAATCATTTAATGTTAAGTGTGTTTTTTAAGAAGAGCTGTAATAAAAGGAATCTGTCATAGTTATGTCGATAAAGCTGCATTAAGTTAAAGTTACACAGAAATTGTGATTTTTAAAATTTTCTTTTAATTGATTTTTGGGGGTAGGGGTTGTTTAACGACACTACTAGAGCACATTGATTTGTTAATATTCAGCTATTGGATGTCAAACATTTGGTAATTTTGACAAATAGTCACGCATGGGCCTGCCTCCAATGTGTTTTGAACCACGGTCTTCAGCTTGAGAGTTCGACATCCTACCGCTGGACCACTGAGGCTCACTGTTGATGTTTTACTCAGAGATGAATTCAAATCAAGAGTTTGACATAAAGACCAACAAAATTAAATTTATGAGTGTCAAATATTCCAAAATGACAAATTTGTATTAAATGTCTGTGAGTGGTCTGCTGTTGAAACATAAGTTATTAAATGGAGTTGATTAATATTAAGTGATTGTGGTTATGTTTAGAAATCTGCTTTAAGATCAGGACATGCTAGCCTTTCTATGTGTTATGTAGCCATTTGACTGGCTCAAAACATTTACATTGGGTTTAATATGAAGTTGAAAAACTTGTCTAGCGAGTGTCCTCTTGCTATTATGTCCTCAATGTAACCTGTATTTGAGAGGGAGAAATGGTATAATTCTGAAAATATGCTTTTCTGTTAATGAATCATCATAAATACAGTATGTGTATTTGAATTCATCAAATACCAAATAGAGAATATTAAACGAGTTGCCATTTATTATTATATTTATGTCCCGAGTGAAATAATTATTTCATAAGGGATATAAATTTGATAATAAAAGTAACGTATGTAGAATGTTTGGCACAAAGGTCACATAAAAATAGATGTTGCATTTCTTAATTTATTGATTGTGATTGTTTATGAGATGTTAGTGTTGTCATTTGAAAATTGGACATCTCACCTCATCATTCTATATCTAGTTAACAATTTCTCCTGTCTTCGAAATTTATAATTAGTATTTCATTGTCTTATACTATTTATTTTGCAGGCCTGAAAAGAAGTACAAGAAATTGAGACCTCCAAAGGACCGAAACTACATTTGATGTTGAAGACTGTTACTTGTGTTTTATAGTTAAATAAAAAGTATTTTGTGTGAACTATAAAATTTGTTTTCTTTTAGAAAGAAAACCTGTTTATGGCATAAACAAAAGTAATTGCCAGATATATTTTAAAGGGTTGTTATATGGAAAGTAATTTAATTTAGCTTTGTTCAGAGGATTCCTTATTCCTACACTACCTCAATCTCTATCCAGTTATTTCAATCATAAAATGTCTTTTAACTGTTAATCTGTGTGTACACAGTAGGAAAACCTATTCAAAATTTTTCAAATGTGTTTCATTTTGTTTTTCAATTATCTCCCCTTTTGGTTTATGAGAACAACTAATACAGGTACATATTAGCATTGACGGTATGCTGTAATGATTGTTTTTGTCTGTTATTATATATATTTTAGTTTGTTTTGTTTAACAACACCACTAGAGGACAATGTTTAATAAACATTGGCTATTGGATGTCAAACATTTGGTTATTTTTATACATCAAGTTTGAGCCAACCTCCGTGTTTTGAATCAATTTCGTCAGCTTGAGAGTCTGATGTTCTACTACCGGATCACCGAAGCTCACTCTCATCTATTCTTAACCATGTGCATTAGAATTAAATTAACTGAATTATACTTTCATCAACTTTGCACCTGTGGGATTAAACTAAACTAATCTTGTACTCATGCCACCAAATTTAGCAGCGAGAGATGGTCCTGTATTTGTGACCGACATCCAGCCAATGAACAACATTTTTGTTCCTTTAATGACAAGTCACAATAGGACTCATAAAATTGATGAAATGCTATGAATTGTAAGCCTTCTTTATTAACAAAGACAATATGAATATCACAATACAGTGTTTTTAAAAATATACAATTAACTCATACTTTTAGGGCGAGGTTAAGTCATATTCAGATTGGATTTCATTTTCACACAAACGTATTTTGATACACATTTTATCAATATTTTTATCTTTGGATTTGTAAGAGGGTATTTCTCAGCCATGCTCTGAACATTCAAATCTTTATTCATCTGGAGTTGGTGAGAATGGTTAACACTAAAAATTATTCTATTTTAAGAATTCAGTAAAATTTACTACTCAAATCAAATAAAAGCTGAAAATAGAAGAGAAAAACCTAGTTATATTGAATAATTTTATTAACTAAGTGCATTAATAAATATACATTTATAATGTAATAATAATAAATATGTCATGTGGTTTTATGACATCAAAGAGATCCGTGCAACATTATGTTAAGTACAGCAATTAAGCTTTTACAGTAATATTGTAAATCATGAAAGAAATGAGTGAAATCTTACTTCATTAAATAATTAATTACTTTAATAAAACCTTACTGTTTTTGACAGGCCCTGACAGAAGAGTGGTGGGGAGGTGTCAGGTGGGCCATTTGGCATGGACCCACGATTTTGAGGGGGCCTACTTCCCCACGTATTTAAATTTAAAAATACTTAATGAGCCATTTGAAATGGAGCTATTACCAGCTGTGCAAGGCCCTGGTTTTTGAAAATGAATGATGAGAATTTTTTTTTTTTTTTTTTCTGGTGTCAAACTCATTAATTTAGTGACATTAATTGTCATGATTTACACTACATGTATAGAATACCATACATAATTACACCAAATTCCTTCAATTAGAATAATCTTGATACAATACAACAAACAAGTGTGATACAATTAATTATATACAGTTACTCTCTGGAAGAAATGTGATGGACTAAATTCATAAATAAATAATTTGTTTACCACTGAATTGTGGTATCAATATATGTGTAGGGTCAATATAGCTACCATGTTTATTGTCTAATTAATTTGCATGTATAGCCACCTACTGCTTACATTACAGAGCCTTAAGAACGACTGGGCATGTGGTACACTAACATAACTGGAGATGGTAAATATAAGTGGGGTACACCAAGTAGGCTTTAATTGAATGGAAGAAAGCAAAAATAGTCAATTCAACTGTTGCATCAACCCAATAGTAAAATAAACAAATAATAACAATGTTGGGGGTCTATTGACAAAAAATATCTGTGAAGCCAAATTTTAAAATATTGAAAGAAAAGAATGTCAAATTGCATACTTCTACAGTATATAAGCTTCCAAAGCTACAAGTTATTAATTCAGCAGTTTATAAAACAATGATATTAGTTTAAAGTGGATGTCAATATAATGGCTGAATACAGTACTAATATACAGACCAGTCAAAAACTTTTAATACTGATTATTTATTTATAAATTTATTTAACGACCATCGAGGGAGACAAAATAAAATGATTTATGAACATAACCACTAGACATTCCCTAATTGTCAGCATTTCATTTGTAAGATACTACTATATGATGTTACAAACATTTGAAGTAATATTTTATCATTTGTCTGTTCATATTATAATACATGTTTAATGAACGGGGCCATTCAATAATTACGTAGCACTTGAAGGGAAGTAGGTTATGAGATGTGTTATGTTTGCATTCAAAAAATATTAAACAACATATAGGGGAAGGAATTTGTTACATAATTTGTGAAAAGCCCTATAAAGTTTATATAGTAATGTTTATTAAAATATACATGTATATATATATATAATTATATAAATATATTCTTCTATTGTATAGAAGCACTGGCTAAAAATTGTGTGAATGTGCCTTAATATATGATATAAACATGTTAAAGCATGTCCATGTCCTAGCAAAGAAAAAATAAAGCTTATATATTTATCATGACTATTTACATGTACAGACATGAAATCACTTTTCCTGAATTATCAAAATATGAAAAAATAACTTTACATAAGATCACATATTTAATTATATGATATGATTATCTTGTAAGATTTAGTCTTTTTAAACTTAAATTCTTCAAACTCATTTTTATCACAGTTGGCTAAAATTATCTGATTTTGTTGAATAGTGTCTTAATACTAGATGACGTAACTTTATTTTTTGTATACTTAACAGAATGTTGAAATTAAAATAATGAAGGAACCTAGGTGATATTGTCTCATGACAATGAACATGATCACAGACAAAATTTACACAGTACATGTTTATCACAGACAAAGCACCACGTTATTTCATTTTCACTAACACTGATCATTGTTAAATTGTGGGAATTATGTATTCTTTAAGTGCATTAAAACACAATGTTATCTAATATATTAAATTATAATTGTATTCATTGTATCTAAATACAGTATGTACATTGCATCTAATATGTTCATAGAAATACAATGTTAACCTAATTATATTTGTATTCATGTCTAAATACAATTTATTTATTGTATCTAAATACAAATTTAATGTATTTGTCGTAAAAGGAGTACAGGCATAATTCCATCTTAACAACAACAACAAAATAATAAAAATAAAAATAAAGTAAATTCCTCTAAAAACTAAAATAGTTCAGAATTAAAACCCAGAACATTAAACATGCTAACACTGACAGGTGTAGTTAACTAATAATTGTTGAATTACTATCGACATATTTAATATGCTTAGAAGGAATTATTACACAATAGTCGATTAACTTGAGACAAAATTTTGAATCGCAACACTTATCTTGATGAACTGGGATTGGCATCTTTTCAATACTAGTAACTGAATTCTATTAGATTATTTTTTTGGTCAGTTAATATAATATTCAAGCATACTTAATTAACACAATGTTATCATAATGCTTTGTAATGTTGTGAACATATTGTACAACATTGTTAAAAGGTCTTCACTGATTTAAGATAACACTGGAGAATATTCTGTTAGTGTAGAACTATAATACAGGGCTCAAAACATTCCAGAAGTATGGTGGCCCAAACATAAAACTGAGCCACAAATTTTTAATTTTCTTTTAACTAAACATACTTTGGGCAGTCCAAAAATGACATTTTGACTTTACAATTACTGTAAAATAAACAAAAATTAGTGGTATACATTTGTAGAAATAAAATATTTAAGTGACTAATGGCTATTATTTTTTATATTATGGACCTTTTGTAACATTTTGCAAATTTTGTGAGTGGCACTCTCAATCCCTGATAATGTTTTCAAACATTGGACTTTTTGTTTTTTTTGTAGTTTGTTTATTATTTCACTTTACATCAGGCTATCTTTGTTTACTAGTATTTAAAAAAAAAAAAAATTGGATTACAGATTTTTAAAAATTTGTCATGACTTGTTTTGACTCAGAAAAAATCATATTCCCAGTCATTAGCTATATATGACATATTTGGTTTACTTAGAACCACATTTGTTTCATTGAACAGAACTTTGAGTACATAGTATTTGATAAAATATGTAAATTCTCAAGACGTGGGGCTGGGAGAGGGGGGTATGGCCCCCACTTTTTAGGGAACAATAAAAAAAAAAGCACAAATTTTTTTGGGGCTAAATAAAATTATTTTCATGCCCGAAATCCAGTGACTTTTGTGAGTATGGGGGCGATCTCAACTCCAATAGTTAACATGTTGGTAGATTTTCAAGATTCGGCCCCCCACCCACTTTCAAATGTACTCCGTGGGTCCTGCAAGAGTAAGTTATTAATGTTTCTGAATTCTCTTTATGCAAATAATATTGGTTCTCAAATGACTGTCAGGAAAGTTTAAATAAAACTGGAATTTTATTTTTCTCCATTCCAGCCAAAATGCATGTCTGTGGATCTGTATTCCAAAAAAAAGAAGAAGAAAAGTTGGTGTTAAACAAGGTGTAAGTTTTATAACTGTAACAGTAAATTTTTATTCTGATGTGTTAATACTTTGTTCTGCTACTGGTGTTGGTTGAGCTGTAGGTGCCATCACCTCTTGCACCACTAGTTGTGGAGGCTCTGGTTCGATCGGTGTACTTTGTTGAGGTGATAATGGTTCCATTTGATTGTCATCAGTCGTAATCTGAGTTGCACTGGGAACCTGAGGTCGTACCGGTGGATGAGGAACATACCAATTGAGACAGGAAGCAACAGTTTCCCTACACTGTGGTCTTGCCGTCTTGGCGCGTTGTTGTCGTGTGTATGTTGATAATGAGAGTGCCTTGTTGTTCATGGCATTTATAAAGTCTTTGTTGGGAGAATCGCGACCATGTGTGTACCTATATGTTGTGGTGGGTACATTGTCAAATGATGTTTGAGGTCTTTTTACAATTAGTTGTGAAATATTATCATCCTTTCTAAAGTCAACTCGATATGTAGAAACTTGTGGTCGAAGTGTTTTCATCACATACTCTCTTTCTGGCATCCATGTTATGAATTCTGGCTTGAAGCTGTATGTCTGATTGGCAACACGCTTTCTTCCAAGTCCCTGAAATACATATAGGAATTATTTGAGTTATATATTCTAACACTTTGATAGGGGTTGAAATATTCCCGTCTCAGCTGTTAAAAATCAGATTGGACATGTCATCCTGATGAATAATCAGTTATTTTGCATTTATACACATACTTGCATAATGTTTCTAGTCAAATATATTGACATCATTTTAATATCAAAATATCTGTAAAACTGATTTCATCACAAATGTAAATCATTATAACAAATATTGCTACCAGAATTTTATTGGGTTTTATTGTATTTTTTCTATTTTGTTTAGACAGTACTTTGGGCAACAAATTTTAAAGTTTTCTGGCCTGAATGTCTGTCAGTAATTTCAGCCAGTTTCGACCCCCAAGTGCAATTAAACCATTCACAATAGGCTGGAAGCTATGGCTTTGTGAAAACAGAGCCACAAAAGTACAACTTATACATGTATTATTTACAGACAAAATAAAAGTTGTTGTAAAACATCTTAATAGTGTTCCCCAGTGACCCCTCAGAATTAAATTCATGTAAACTGTGTAACTTAAATCATGTATAAAATCAAATAATATGGGGGATCCATAAATCAAAAAATTTCGGGTAAGTAGCTTAAAGTTATCACATTAATGTATCTGGTACTATTTTTGGTTTGTCATTGTGCTTCTAGCTGCTACTGCCATAATATTGAAAACCGCATTTTACGTATTTTCGACAATTTTGCACAAAACAAAACTATCATCCTTCTTTAAGTTCTTATTTAATGACAGGGATTTTATTGATACATACATTCTAAAATATGTTTCTGCATTTACAGATAGTCATTAATAACTGAATTTGAGATAACTCAAAAATGCCTTCGTCAGAAATAGTTTTCACTGATACAAGCAGTAGTACAGAGGATGATGAACTGATGGAGGTCAGTGTAATTGATCCTAATTTTAACATTCTAAAAGAAGATGAAAAATCTCTTCTAAAACTCAGGAAGAATACAAACTATGTGGACAGTTCAATCAGAACAAAAGACGTGCCTCACACTGTGACCCGTTCTCAGTCTTTCATATCTTCATTGGATGATGATGATCCATTGTCACAGCGCTTTAGGCATATTAGAAAATCGGAAAGATTTGTTAAGGACGAGGTGTACCAAGCAATGGCCGAGCTTGATGGTTTTGGATTCTCATACAGAGCGTGCCAACTTGCTATTATGGTTGTAGATAACACACTCTTTGACCGCAATTGGAAGTTGCCATCAGAACTCACAAAATGTGTAGAAGATGACATTGATGAAGACACTAATATAAATGAATATGACTGTGACACTTTGCCAACAAAAGGCAGAATACGTACCATGATGAAAAATATCAGTGCACATTCTCTAAAACTTGTAGGAGATAGAGTTATGGAGGCAAAAAGTGTGGGAGCAATCATTACTCATGCCACAGACTCCACAACTAGAAAGGTAGTGGGAACATTTGCTCCGGCTGGATAGCATATTAAAAGAAATGAATATGTCCCTCTTCTTATTCTAACAGTAACCTCAGAAACTACAGAAAATACTGCAGATGCTATTGCACTTGACTTTAAACTGTTGGAAGCGGCCTCTGATTACACAGCGGTGGACCTGTACAATGCTGTTGATGTCCATTTGACTGACTCTACAGCTCACAATAAAGGTGTGGCTTCTACTCTTGCTGATAAATTTGGTCGTGAAGAGGCTGCTGGACAACTTTTTTGTGATAGTCATACTGCACTAGGTTTTAATCGTGGGATGTCTAAAGTAGTAAACAGTATAGAAGACAAAATGGGAATGCAGAATATTTTCAATAGTTTTCTGTTA
>JAULBS010114625.1:0-14736 GCA_032355785.1 Symmetromphalus regularis | reverse complement strand
TTTCTGCAAATTAGGGGTCTTATGAATACATTTGGACCCTTTGTATAATTAAAATATGAAATTTATTTTTTTCCTTCCTTTTTCCTTGAGTGGTGGAATTGCCCAGAACTGTCTTGAAAAACACATGTCCTTTCATAACCTTAAAAATTCCCCTAGTCCTAACAAGTTATGTGGTCTTCAGATAACTTTGTAAGTACTGATATACCTCTATTTGTTAACCTCTTCAGCTGACAGATGACATTAACGTTTACTTACCGCAGTGTACTGTTAAACATTAAATCTGGTTTGAGAAAAAGAAAGAAAAAAGGTATATTCTGTGCTTTAATTGTAGAGCTTTAAGATTAGATTTATCTTGTTTTACAAGAAACAAGTAATCCAGCTATTTTGACATTCATATGCATGTATATGTATGTTTATTCAAAGGTAAATGCAATCTTTTAAGTGCTTTGTATTCTGCATAATAGATGTGTTTAAAACAAAAATAATCAATGTCAACTGTTATTTTTATTCTTAAAAATCAAATTGAAATAATATTGAACCAGTAGTCCCTCTTGTGCTGACCAGTCATTGGAAAGATATGTTCCCTTTTGCCATGGTCTGTCACATTAGAAGAGGACTGGGATCGGACTGCTTAAAACAAGTAAAACTGTGAGTTGAACAAGAGGCCAGTCAATATTTGTTTCTCCGCTGATCAAATGGCTTGTTTGTAGACTTGTCCCGCCCTCAGTTGTCCCACTGCTGTCCGGACCAGTTTATGTTGTTTTACTTTATTTCCTCAGCTCAATCATTGAAAAGCCAATATACACCATCATCGTGTTCAATGTTCTGTCATATTCAGTTATTTCTTGTCACTTGTTGCTACCAGAATTGTGATGGTACTGAATGCAGATGTTTCTGAAGCATTGACACTATGATAGAGATGATTCAAGGATATGCAGATGTTTCTGAAGCATTGACACTGAGTATGATAGAGATGATTCAAGGATGTGCAAATGCATCTGGAGAATTGACACCATGATACAGACAATTCAAGGATGTGCAGATGTTTCTGAAGCATTGACACTATGATACAGATGATTCAAGGATGTGCTGTTTGTTGTCCACGTGTAGCAGTGGCATAGCAGTTAATTTACAATGTATATGACATAAAGAACATGTGTCAGTGGCACAGCAGTTAATTTATATGACATATGGAACATGTGTCGGTGGCACAGCAGTTAATTTATATGACGAAAGGAATGTGTCAGTGGCACAGCAGTTAATTTATATGATGTAAGGAACATGTGTCAGTGGCACAGCAGTTAATTTATATGACGTAAGGAACATGTGTCAGTAGCACAGCAGTTAATTTATATAACGTAAGGAACATGTGTCAGTGGCACAGCAGTTAATTTATATGACGTAAGGAACATGTGTCGGTGGCACAGAAGTTAATTTATATGACGTAAGGAACATTTGTCAGTGGCACAGCAGTTAATTTATATGACGTAAGGAACATGTGTCAGTGGCACAGCAGTTAATTTATATGACGTAAGGAACATGTGTCAGTGGCACAGCAGTTAATTTATATGATGTAAGGAGCATGTGTCTTGCGTACATGAACCATATTTCTTACACTGTTTCTTGTGCTCCAGTATTGTAAATGTTTGTGGTACACTTGAACATTATTTTCTTCAGGTTTTTAGTGTGGCTGGTCTGAGGGCAGGTGGTGGTGTTTTGACATCTACATGTGCCATTGGTATAGAAGTGTTTCCATTAGCTAAGGGTTGTTTTCTTTAGAAGTTTTCTTTCAGATTCAGAACTGGCCACTGCAGACTAATTTCCACAAGTGTTGTTTGTGGTCTATATGTGTCACTGGTATAGCAGTCTTTCAGATTAGATAATGTATACTTAAGAGTTATTTTCTAAAAAAATTCAGTTTGGGTGACCAGGAAAAGTGCTGCCATTAGTAGTCTACATTGGTATCTACGTATGTAGCTAGTATTTCAGTTTAGATGACATAGAAGGCTTGTTTCTTTTGTACTACTGGTGGGATTGTTAAAACAGATATTCTGTTTTCTGTTTCTTCTGTATGTGAAGCCAGTTTGTCATAGTTTTCACATTTTTGTGTTGCAAGGATATCCATGAAGAAGTTTAGAAATTGTTGTTTTATTCAGTGAATATTTAATGAAATGCTGTTGATTATAAAATGTGTGAAACCGTGATATTGCATTATCAAACTGCAATGATACCAGTTGATGATGTTTATGCTGTTTAGTTTTATAACGATGGTGGTGCCATCAGGACTGTTTTGATTCTCTAATATGTTGTACAGTTATCTTCAAATTCAGTAAAAAAAAGTTAAGTTTGTTTTATTTAATGATGCCTCTAGAGCACGTTGATTTATATCTTATCGGCTATTGGACGTCAATCATATGATCATTCTGACATACATATATTTAGAGGAAACCCACTGCCACCACATAGGCTAATTTTCCGATAAGCAACAAGGTGTCTTTTATATGAATCGTCCCAAGGACAGGACAGTACATACCATGGCTTTTGATGAACCAGTTGTGGAACACTGGTTGGAACAGAATATAGCCCAAACAGTAAATGTTTCAAATTCAGATGATATCAGCTATATGTGTACGAAGGTACAGTTTGTGATGTATTTGATCAGTGTGTTGCAGTTTTCTCATTTAGATTGCATGATGTATTTGGTCTTGATATGTTCATGTGAAGTATATTGAGTACATACATATTGTGTGATAAAAACATCTTTGGCAATGGCTAAGTTCTACAAATTGGAAATTTGATATACCGGTATTTCCCATAATGAATATACGAATATAGATGTAGATCATACAACTTGCCATTGTTTTTACATGTTTAAGATAGTTTTATACTATTAGCAGTTTTTTCATTGTTATTTCTGATGAAGAAGACAGAGAAGTTGAATATTTTTTTCATAAATGTATAATGGATGTTTAAAATTGTCAATACTAACATTGTTTGAGTTTTTATTTTATATAGATAAAAACTCCTTTTCTGTTTTTGATCACTATGAAGTGTATATTTTGTTTGAAGTAATAATGAGATTATTATTCTTTTACAATTTATTTGATATTATCAAGTGTTCTGTTTGGTGTAGATGATCATAATGAAAATTAATTGTGTGTTGTGAACCAAGTGAAGTACTTACATTATAAAGAGGAAAATGTCTCTGTGTGTTACAATGGATCAGGCATTGTGCTGACTTTGTGAACATTTGAGTGGATAGTGAGAGCCATGGCTTACTACCCAAGAACAGGTATGGAAGTGACAACTACAGATAATAATAGCTGTGACACTACAGTTAAATTACATATACATTGTACATGTAGTTAGCTTTGGAAGTGACAAGTACACATAATAATAGCTGTGACACTACAGTTAAATTACATACATGTATACATTGTACAGGGTTGAAAAAGAACATGAAAACGATGGTGGCCAGCAAGCCCATTGAAAAAAAAGCCTAGTGGCCATTCTCAAATTCAACTAGCTCTCCAATTATCGCACATATCAATTTGAACAGAAAAAATTGTTCAAAGATTCCATCGATACAGAAATAAGAGTCTGAAAAGGGATATAATCAGATATATCCATACATCTCGGAAAACTTTGTAACTCTTTGGCTAATTTTATTAACTAAATCTCGGAATACCTGGTACTCACCGTCTCAACAGGTGGCGTGGTGCTATATGTTTATTAAAACTCAAGTGGATTCACCGTTTCGCATAATTTATACTCAGTTGGAAAGTATTTATTCTTAATATTTTATTATTATTAAATTGATGTAGCCAGATGGACTACATGTACATGTACCTTTATAAAATTTGTAGTCGCCCTTAGGGAATAAAGGTTGCCATAGGCGACTGCTAATTTTCAACCCAGATTGTATATGTAATTAGCTTTGGAAGTGCCGATTAAATATTGGATTTTGGTGATTAAATAGTCTTCTCTTTTTTTCTTCATTTCTTCACAGGTACATCTACATGTTTAATGGTAATTTTAAACTTTTTTTTACAAACCTTTATAATTCACTAAAAGATTATTTTCATGTTCAGATATTCACTTATCTGTCTCACACTCAAAGAGGTTGAATTTCATAACAATATGCACAACAAAATCTTTTTGTTTACATTTCGTACAACACCCCTGACTATCATGTGCACATGATCCCAAAGCTACCCAAGGAAATATATGCTCTTCAATACATGACACACAATTTTGATCCCTTCTCCCTATTTTTTATTCAGTGACATAGGAAAATTTTTGAGTTGCGGAGGTATGGGGAAAGGAGGTTAAAATTGAATTAATATGTGATTAGGCTAAGGATTAGAGGTTAAAGACATACTCCCTTGAAAAATATTTGATATATAGATGATCAGAGCAATCAAGTGTTTTTTCCTACTCTTCTTACTCTTGCAACATGTAAATGTTTGAACTGAGAAAGAAAATCATACAGCTAAATATTGGACGGGGTAAATTACCTCCATTATTTCCTCTGACTCTTAAGCTTGTGCTATTTAAAGATAATTATTGCATCCTGTTAATTTTTACATGACTTTTTTATTCACAGGACGCCACACGTTCAGTGGACGCAATGTAGAATTGTTGGCCTTCGCCTCTCTGTATGAACATCAACACAGCTCGATCACATCACCAGGACTTCAGTCATATGGATTTGACTACAAATATGGTATGTCAAGGTCACTTCAAATTTAACAAATAGCCTTACATTGGTTGCAGTCTTATGGCAGGGCTTTAGATTGCACAAATTTTGCAACAGTATATGTCATGCCCAATATACAGCTGCCCAAATTATTATTATATATAAAAAGAAATATTACAAAAAAATTAAAATGCCCAACTAAACACACCCTGAACATAGCAGTATACTTAATTATAATAGAAATATCAATTAGAATACGACTTTAGTTGAACAATTATAGACATTACCGATCAATGTGTAAAATTTTAACTGGTTCCCATGTATTGGTTCCTTACACTCACTAAGAAACTAATTACTTTGTGGCATTTCAAAATGAATCCAGTTAAATTAATTTAGTAGCCATTGCTAGCAAATAACCACGTTGTGCCCTAATTAATGCAATTTAAAGCCCTGTTTGGATATGACTACAAATATAGTACATCACAATCACTTCAAATTTCACAAATAGCTTTATATTGGTTACAATATTAATTGATATCACACATTTTCACTGTCAGAGGAAAACTAATAATTTCCAGGTCTGCACCAGACTGTAAATATAGTACATTGCTATAGTACATTGGTGACAGTTCAAAATTAACAAATAAGCAAAATTAACATGGATATGACAGGTACATTGCATTCAGACTTGACATAAATATAATGATTTTCTTACATTGACCATTTAGAATTCGTAAAACCCAAATTGTTTGTTTTTCTGGTTGCCCCTCCTTCATTATGATTTCTTGAAATCAAACTTTCCCCAGACAATAAAGCTAAAATCAATTATTTTTCATCTAGGTTTAACAATACATTAAATAGTTTTATAAATAAAATATCTATTATGTTTGAATATATTGCTATGCAATTGCTTTGGCTAGCTTTAACAATATATTTATTTATATATTTAACAACCCCTTAGCATAAAAGTAGATGTCGGGTATTGGGGGTCATACTGTGGTTACTTTTTTCCTAACATATATTCTTTTTCTAACAAAAGTAACATATATACATATAAATCAATGCTATTAAAACATATATATACAATATTTTTACTTGAAACAAATAAACAACTAAAAACCTGAGTAAATAGACACAAATTCAGTATACACCAATGGCATTTGATACCTACATGTTAAGCTGTTGACCCATTTGATTTAAAGCAACAAACAAACCACTGTAACCAATGTAAAAATAACTGGTAACAAAAGCTCCTTTCTCAAATACCAATGCATGATAAAGTTGAGGATTCTTGAAGTCAATCAGATAAACACTATAATGTAAGTCGGAGACCAGTGTTTTTCCTACCGGCTGGCATTCTGTTGTCTTTGGCTGGCTTGATGTTCTAATTACAACACAAGAATTCAGTAACACGCATTAGTACTATAACCAGCCAACAGTTGGAGCACATATCAAATACGGACTAACCGCTTTAAAAAAATGTGGATTGCCTGATGGTCTTAACAGAGTGCAGACCCCTTTATAAGAAAACTGATTCTTTGTTTATCCTTTGTAGAGCAACATCAATCTCTATGTCACACCCCTCCTTTTATATATTTTTGTATTTGCCCCTGAACAGGTAACTTAAATCAGTTGCATAAGCTCGATAAGAAGTAATATAACAATTTTATTTTGTAGGTTCATTTTATAAAACACTTTATTATTTTTTTTAAATGAAAGATTAATTGCTTTTTTAAACTAAAATTAATGTTAATTTAGTGTAGGTTGAAAAATGTGTTGGGTAAGTAAATGTAGATATTTCTTAGGCTAAAAGTGAATGGACATGTTTTATAATTTCTAACCAAGAACAGGCCTGCGGAATTGAACTCACCCGCTCGCCCGAAGTGGTTAAAAAACCTCCTGAGCAAATCA
The DNA here is from genome assembly GCA_032355785.1 of Symmetromphalus regularis. NCBI lineage: Eukaryota > Metazoa > Mollusca > Gastropoda > Neomphalida > Neomphalidae > Symmetromphalus > Symmetromphalus regularis. The sequence continues at coordinate 8,126 of JAULBS010114625.1, read as the reverse complement.
CCATCAAAATCCACTAGCCCGTCGGGCAACTTGCGATTTTTTAGTTCTGTGATGTTGACTTCTGAATTCATGAAACGTTCCATAAACCATGCAGTGTCATCTGATCTCTAATGTAAAGTTGTCGCCATTTTAACTTTGCTAACTTTCCGAAAATGAGGCCAAGTTTGGAAATGCGAAATGTTTCATTCTGCTTTTGCACTTTTTGTAAAAAAATATAATCCACAGACCAAGTGTTCGAAGTTTGTTGTGGGAATATATTTTATATCGGGTTGTGGATAATAACTGCGGGATAATGAATTTTTTTATTTACTACCCGGCTGGCTATTAATACAAATTCTAACTCCACAGGCCTGCAAGAATTTTCTATAAAGCTATATTTCACGTCTTTGAGGATACACTGTAAATACATGTACACCAATATACAGAACATTTTCTATAAAGCTATATTTCACGTCTTTGAGGATACACTGTAAATACATGTACACTAATATACAGAAAATTTTCTATAAAGCTATATTTCATGTCTTTGAGGGTACACTGTAAATACATGTACACTAATATACAGAAAATTTTCTATGATGCTATATTTCACGTCTTTGAGGATAAATACATGTACACTAATATACAGAAAATTTTCTATAAAGCTATATTTCACATCTTTGAGGATAAATACATGTACACTAACATACAGAAAATGTTCCACGAAGCTATATTTAACAGCTTACATGTATATTATTGTATAATTGAGAGACAAGCTATCTGTAACTATGATAACTAAATTAACCCATGGAATTGCTCTATGAACCGACACACAACTACATGTAGTAATACTGTGTAATTGAATGAAAAAAGCCATGTAAGTGAGATATCGAGAGATAAAGCTGGTACTGTGGAACAGTTTGAGATAGATGACGACATCCTAACAGGTGATAAGCTATCTAGTTGATTCCAACAACCTGATTATGTCTGCATTTATTATGACATGCTGCCACGCTTATCCCAAACAGTCAGCACCTTTGAGAATAAATATTTTAACTTTTTCAAACACAACTGCATGTATGTAATTAAATAATCAGTTGTGGATGTTTGGCATCAAATTTATTAGCTCCAGTTACTCCAGCCCAACAGGTGGTCTAGTTGTCTGCACATAGACTGACTGGAAGTAAAAAAAGTAAAGTTTGTTTTATTTAAAGATGCCTCTAGAGCACACTGATTTTATCTTATCATTGGCTATTAGATGTTAATCATATGGTCATTCTCACATATTTATTTAGAGTAAACCCGCTGCTACTCTTTCCGATAAGCAGCAAGGGATCTTTTATATGCTCCATCCCACAGACAGGACAGCACATACCATGGCCTTTTATGAACCACTTGTGGACCACTTGTTGGAACGGAAAATAATGGGTTGCAGTTGTAGTTCAGTATGTTAGTTATAGCACTCGTAGACTAGATAAAAATGCCAATATTTACAGTACAGTTGTAGTTCAGTGTGTTAGTTATAGCACTCGTAGACTAGATAAAAATGCCAGTGTTTACAGTACAGTTGTAGTTCAGTATGTTAGTTATAGCACTCGTAGACTAGATAAAAATGTCAATGTTTACTGTACAGTTGTAGTTCAGTATGTTAGTTTTAGCACTCGTAGACTAGATAAAAATGTCAATGTTTACTGTACAGTTGTAGTTCAGTACGTTAGTTATAGCACTTGTAGACTAGATAAAAATGTCAATGTTTACAGTACAGTTGTAGTTCAGTATGTTAGTTACAGCACTCATAGACTAGATAAAAATGCCAGTGTTTACTGTACAGTTGTAGTTCAGTATGTTAGTTACAGCACTCGTAGGCTGGGTCAAAATGCCAGTGTTTACAGTACAGTTGTAGTTCAGTATGTTAGTTATAGCACTCGTTGGCTAGATAAAAATGTCAGTGTTTACAGTACAGTTGTAGTTCAGTATGTTAATTACAGCACTCGTTGGCTAGATAAAAATGTCAGTGTTTACAGTACAGTTGTAGTTCAGTATGTTAATTACAGCACTCGTAGGCTAGATAAAAATGCCAATGTTTACTGTACAGTTGTAGTTCAGTATGTTAGTTACAGCACTCGTAGGCTGGGTAAAAAAGCCAATGTTTACTGTACAGTTGTAGTTCAGTATGTTAGTTACAGCTCTCGTAGGCTGGGTAAAAAAGCCAGTGTTTACAGTACAGTTGTAGTTCAGTATGTTAGTTACAGCTCTCGTAGGCTAGATAAAAAAGCCAATGTTTACTGTACAGTTGTATCCATTGCAAGATATCCACTGATACAAGCCTACTGGTAAGAGATAAATTTCATGTCTAATGTGCTACGAACACATGCTGTCATTGTTCTATTTGGTTTTTTCCTATGCTGTTGTTCAACATGGCCATCCTTTGATGGTTTTACTTTATTCACATGTACACTTTGAGCTTTATTCACTGCAGTAGTGGCTAAGTAATGCAGTAACAGATCGGATCCTTTGACGTGTTTAAATTTATTTCTCAACTGTTTCCTTAAATCTATCTGTTCAAAGGGGCAAGGTAAATATGTTCCTAATTTGTTTGCTAATTACAGTGTTTTGCTGAGATTTTTGTTAGACATACATGTAGATTTTGGGAGAAAGTACATACATGCACAGGTCAAACTTTGGTGTTGGGGGTCATGGCGATTATGGCCTTGTATTCATAGGAATCAAAAGAGCACAAGGCAATTTTGAGGTCTCATCAGGGGTACAGTGGCAAATGTGCATTTCCTATGGGGCATGCAGTTTCGGTAATGCTAAGAACAGAAATTTAGCATGGTTTGCTGTGAATGTTTTCAGTTTTTTTGTCTACTTTTGGCCGATTTTGTATCGAACTGTAATGATGGCATCGATTTTTGGTCACAAGGTGTTCTCGGATATTGACAACGATAGTGATGTTTTATCAGAATATGAGAATAAAAACTCTGATGGATTTCACTAGCTGAAATAGTATCATGAATTCAAGATGACATACAGTACAGTTCAGAGATACTTGCACATTGTCAGAGAGTGAGTGAAGATTTTCTGAATGGGTCAATTCGTTAACACATGTTCATAGAAATTTGATGTCCTTATAATAAGAAATTAATGCAATAAATACTTGTATTTATATTTAATGATGAGATAATCCTTAAAGGAAATTGATAAGTCTGACATTGTTTTTACACTATAGTCTGCTATCAAACCAGTTAATAATATGAACACACATACTTGTATATTAAGTTTTGATAAGTCTGACATTGTTTTTACACTATAGTCTGCTGTCAAACTAGTTAATAATATGAACACACATACATGTACTTGGTTATCCATTAAGTTTTGATCACTGACATAAAGATTATGTGATGTGTAACAGTGTTGATCAGGTGTGCCAGGTAGACGATGATAGTGTTACAAAATGCCGATGTTGGCAAGGTCTGCTCATCTCAAGTGACGTGCTAAGACGTTGTGTCTCACCCACCTGTTGACAGTCACCTTGATTGTAACACACCTGTTGACCTTGTTATAAGTTTGAGGTGTACATGAATAATATAAACGGTTTTGGAAGTGCCTGTAGTTGACAGTCTTGGTGGGTTAAGTAATGGTTTGGTCGCCAGGTTTATAGACTCTACTGGGTTCAAGTCCTACACTAACCATTTGAGAGTTTTTAATCACTGAACAGCAGGTCTTCAATTGATTGATTGGATATTTATTTAACAAACCACTTTATAGAGATATTTACATGAAGGCGAACTATATACAATACAATGATGAAACAATATAATGAATAATGCAATAAATATGACTCGTATGTGGCCTTTGAAATTCACACAAATATATAATGACACATGATTGTTGTCGCTAAATTGTTTTACTGTAGCATTGCAGCGAGTTTAAAAAAAATGAGTACACTGCATAATATATAAATTTATATTTTTGCGATGTTGGGGTAGCAGTTAATGGAGAAAAGGGCCAAAAACTTTCTCACCTAAAGACAAGTTCTAAGTGGGATATCTTTTGATTTCAAGATAAATATGGGATAGCTTCAGAAACCTACATGTACATACACCCTTTGTGCACCAGATGCAGCTCACTTAGGGACATTTAGTAATACCATTAAGTGCCAAACCAAGACTTACACTATTTTGATTTTGGTTCTAGAGCAACAATGTATATATATTAGGCTTGTGATTTCTTAACATCACTGATACCATGATTGTTGAATTTAGTTTTTAATTCTAGAAGCCCTATTTAGTTTGACAGTTGGTAAGTATTTATTATTATTTTTTTATTTTCTTGTTAATGTAATTGTTTTCTGTTTTTATTTTAGGTTCATGTCCAAGGGAATCATCTCTAGATGCACCTAAACCATTTTCTAAGATCTATGAAAACAGTGATACCACCATGTCAAGGTAGGTAACTGTAATTTATCAGATTCCAATAAAATGCTATTTTTTTAATAAATAATAATTTATTATTGTGTGAAGCTAGAATTAGGTGGTTCTAACTTAAAATGTTTTATGTACAAGATAGAACCATGTAATTCTAGGATCAACGTAAACGTTTTATGTACAAGATAGAACCATGTAATTCTAGGATCAACGTAAACGTTTTATGTATAAGATAGAACCATGCAATTCTAGGATCAACTTAAATGTTTTATGTACAAGATAGAACCATACAATTCTAGGATCATCTTTAATGTTCTATGTACAAGATAGAACCATGCAGTTCTAGGATCAACTTAAATGCTTTATGTACAAGATAGAACTATACAATTCTAGGATCAACTTTAATGTTTTATGTACAAGATAGAACCATACAATTCTAGGATCAACTTTAATGTTTTATGTACAAGATAGAACCATGCAATTCTAGGATCAACTTAAATGTTTTATGTACAAGATAGAACCATGCAATTCTAGGATCAACTTAAATGTTTTATTTACAAGATAGAACCATGCAATTCTGGAATCAACTTAAATGTTTTATGGACAAGATAGAACCATGCAATTCTAGGATCACGAATGGTGTCCATTTCCTCTTGCATTGATCCAAACTTTAAAAAACCAGTCAAACAATAAAACCCCACAAGAGCTTGCACGTTTTTATAAACAAACTATTTAAACTTGCTTAAGCAGTCTCCTGTAGCTACAGACCACCTTTATAACAACATGACCTATATTTAGTAACCACCTTTCTTATCAGGTGACTGGTTGTATTTATTTTCGTGCTTACATATAAAACATGTATATCCAATTAAGGTTAAAGCATGCTGTCCTGGGCACACAAATCAGCTTCTTGTGCTGTCTGTCCAGGACAGTTAGTGTTAGTAGAAAAGATGAAACCTGCTGCCACCACACTAATGTGGCTACTCTTATCGATAAGCAGCAAGGGATCTTTTATATGAACTATCCCACAGACAGGATAACACATAGCTAAGCCTTTGATAAACCAGTTGTGGGTCACTAGTTGGTGTAAGTGGTATACATCTACCCTCTGAACACTCACTCTGTGTTGGAGTTATAGTATTGAGATTAAAAATCCCGTCACTCGACTGAGATTTGATCCCAGTACCTACCAGATACAACATTGATAGCATAACCACTGTGCTACTGGGGCCTGTCAGGTGACTTTCCATTTTCCATTGTTAATGGTTGATATTTTTTGCTTTATAGGCAGTTATTTTGCATTTATATACACAATGTTTTAAGTAAAATGTGTGTATTATTTTTTATTTACAAACACAATGCATTAAATAGAATATTAAAATATATAAGATCATTTTGTTACTGAAATAACTATAAAAACTAATTTCATATAGATGTAAATCATTGAAAACAATAACATATAATTTAGTTTTACTGTTAATTTTCTGGGTTTTTTTTACTGATTGCCAGCAGACCTAATAGCCTGATGGTCAAGTAGGAATTCAAAATATTTCTACCTCCTTTTAATACGTGTACAAAATTACCTGTATTAAACACCCACCTCTTGAGACCAAATTATGTGTTACTAACTTGGAATGATTGCTATTGAAATACATCGTACTTTAAAAACATCTATGTACATGTATCTGTGTAACACTGAAACAATTAAACAAAATTGTCTAATACAAAACTGCATTAAACAATAACCTGCATTAATAGACTGCATTTATTACTCCTTTAAGTTGCTGGTTAATAAATTATTATGAGAGATGTGATTATGCTGTTCCTGTTGAAGGGAGATAACCTCTGTGACATTCTGTGATGTTTTGTTTATCATCCTTCTTAGTTTTCACTTTCTAATATACTCTGGCACTGTCTACCATGCCAAGTATTTTTGAGTCCTTCATATATGTATCACATATATACATCTTATTATCCCAATGGGCACTCATAACTGGGAATTATTTTTCATAATTTCTCAGTGAGCTTTATTATACATTGGTTTAACAAGGCATTTCAATAAGCTTGCCTGTACTACATGTAAATATGACGTCATTATAATTTCATAAAAGTGCAAATGACGTCATTAAAACTAGAAAAAAGTACAACGTAATGTCATCCATAATGTTATAGGATAGAGTTCGTCTAAACTGTTGTGCACTTAGAAAGTTTAAAGAACAAAATGATTAAAATTGTTTGGAGTAATAAATAGAATATTAAACTGGTTAACATTTATTATTAAGTTTATGACCCTTGTGAAATAATTTGTCATTGTCACTCAGAACATAAATTTGATAATAAATGACAACTTGTTTAATATCCTCTATATAATGTACAGTTACAATGTATAAGAAATATTTGAGATATTCACTAACTATATCAAAAATCTTTGTCTAGTACATTTGGTATTATAGTAATAACATCATATAATTATACTAATTCAAAGAAGTTCAGGACCATTCTAAAAATCATGCTATTTTTGAAATAATAAAACAGAAACTAAATGTGATACAAATAAATTACATGTTATCACTGATGTGTGTTATGTGTGTTATTAATATTACACAAGTCATGATGTGTATTAGTAATATTTAATAAGTCATGATGTATTTTATATACATGTATGTTATTAATATTACACAAGTCGTAATGTACATTATGTGTGTTATTAATATTACACAAGTTGGGATGTCTGTTATGTGTGTTATTAATATTACACAAGTCATGATGTGTGTCATTAATATTACATGAGTCATGATATGTGTTATTAATATTACACAAGTTGTGTCTGCTTGAGACTAATAATTGGCTTACAAAAATAATGTTAGAACGATTTTCTCAAAAACCATAAAATGGTCCATAACAATTTTTGATTGATATATTTAACAAAGTTCCTAGCTTTCCAAGAACATTCTGCTATCCATATAACATGTTCTTGAACTTTGGAGCTATTTCAAGAATGAGTTTGTGACCAGATGGAGTATGCTTTTACAATAAAAAAATGTAAACCTTAAAAAGTCCCAATTTACTCCATAGTCTAAAAATTAAAATTTTATAACAATATTTGTTGTGTGCTTTACACAATGTTCCAACATACTTTTTATTAAAATATTTATTTCTGTTTACCAGATATACATCGGGGAGCTACGACAGTGGATCTAGACGGTATGATACTGGTAGCAGTTACAAATCCTATGATTCTGGGTATCGGCGCAACTATGGTCTGTCTGGTAGCTCGAGCAGTTATTCCAGTCCTCGGTCATACAGCGTAGATTCTTCATCAACATACACACCAGGATTGAGGTCATACTCAAGTGCTTACAGTTCAAGGAATGGTGGCTCCGATAGTGTTACTTCATCCAGAGTTGGCACACGGACAAGGTAACATGCATCTGTGGCACCATCCATTTAATAGGGTTGTGATGTTATTGCCTGGAGCGATGGGTCATCATTGGCACTATTCATTTAATAGGGTGCAAGATGTGATGTTATTGCCTGGAGCGATGAGTCATCTTTGGCACCATTCATTTAATAGGGTTCGAGATGTAGTGTTATTGCCTCGGGTGATGGGTCATCTTTGGCACCATTCATTTAATAGGGTTCGAGATGTAGTGTTATTGCCTCGGGTGATGGGTCATCTGTGGCACCATTCATTTAATAGGGTTGGAGATGTAGTGTTAT
>JAULBS010114614.1:0-14736 GCA_032355785.1 Symmetromphalus regularis | reverse complement strand
TCTATATATGTATATATGTATGTATTTATATATGTATATATGTATGTATCTATATATGTATATATGTATGTATCTATATATATATATATATGTATGTATCTATATAAGTATATATGTATGTATCTATATATGTATCTATATATGTATATATGTATGTATCTATATATATATATATATATATGTATATATATATATGTATCTATATATGTATATATGTATATATATATATATGTGTATGTATTTATATATGTATATATGTATGTATCTATATATGTATGTATCTATATATGTATGTATCTATATATGTATGTATCTATATATGTATGTATCTATATATGTATATATGTATGTATCTATATATGTGTATGTGTATTTTTATATGTATATGTGTATATGTATATGTATATGAGTATTTGTATATGTGTATATGTGTATGTATATGAGTATATGTATATGTGTATATGTATATGTGTATATGTATATGTACCAGCCCTCTTCCTTAACATTTTTGTGTAGGAGCCAGATGACGCCTGGTTTAAAAAAATTTAGGCGCCAAAAAAGATATTTATAAGCCACATTTTGTGTGTGTGTGTGCCTGTCTGTTTACCATCTCATTGACAGTGGTATACGCAGTATTAAATTTTATTGTAAGATCGTCGTCGAAGTCGTGATCAAATATCTCAGAAATGTCAAAATGTCTCCATGTCGAATCCAAATATCCTGTTGGGATCTCCAACGTCTGTCATTTTGACGTCATCGTTTGATGTTTAAAAATAGAAACTTGAGGGAATACCATGGTGATTCCTTTGTTGACATAATTCATAAAATGGTTTCGGTTATACTCCGAAATAGTGCAAAACTGAGGTTCATGCATCTATGAACTTTTTTTTAAGTCACCTGATGTCATTTGGACCAATCCAAGTATTTATAACAAATGTTTATTTACAAAATGGAATTATATAAATACGCACATACATATACATACGTTTACATACATACATATACATACACTTACACATACATACACATACATACATATACGTACATATACATATATACATTCAAGGCATTAGCAACGAGTTTTGTTCGATGAACGTAAAATGACGTCGTCATGGAACTTCTTTTTAACAGCTGTGTTTACAAACTGTACCGGGTGACCCCAAGTGTTTTTAAAAAATAATTTGCCTACTCTTTTCATAAAGATAATATAGATAATATTGTAGGCTACCAAATCCATAAAATTTAGTTATTAGACCAAAAAATAAAAATAAACTTGTACGCGCATACGATTTCGATGGGAGATTTCAAGTTGGAGATCCCAACACGATATTTGGATTCGACATGGAGACATTTTGACTTTTCTGAGATATTTGATCACGACTTCGACGACTTAATGGCATCAACGAATAATGAAGATGGGATAAAAGAAATGAAAAATAAGTTAGAATGCAACCCCAAGCCAAGCACGTCGCAGATGTCAACATTCGGGTTTATGGAGTTAACCGAGGAAGAACAATGACGTCATTAAAAAAAAAAAACTTGTTCTTTAGTATTCTTGAGCGTTATTTTTGCAATACTTTCACAAAATAAATGAAAATAAAATATGAACTTGTGTAATCACTAAAAATGTATGAACCAAATTTACTTATAAGAAATATCTCTTATTTCTTTTAGATTCATCGGGGTATGAACAAAAAAATACATCAGCAGTTTGCGATGCTTTTTTTGTTCATACCCTGATGAATCTAAAAGAAATAAGAGACATTCTTAAATAAATACATACATATATCTTCTCTGTCTCTCTCACATACATGCATTTATTCATCTATTTTCATACCTACATAAATACATATATACCTTCTCTGTCTCTCTCACACACATGCATTTATTCATCTACTTTCATACCTACATAAATACATACATACCCCTCTCTGTCTCTCTCTCACACACGTATTTATTCATCTACTTTCATACCTACATAAATACAAAGATACCCTTCTCTGTCTCTTTCTTACACACACGCATTTATTCATCTATATTTATACCTGCATAAATACATACATACCCTTCTCTCTCTCTCTCTCTCTCTCTCTCTCTCTCACGCATTTATTCATGTACATTCTTACCTACTTAAATACATACATACCCTTCTCTGTCTCTCTCATACAAGCATTTATTCATCTACTTTCATACCTACATAAATACATACCCTTCTCTGTCACACACATTTATTCATGTACATTTATACCTACATAAATACATACATACCCTTGTCTGTCTCTCTCTCACACACGCATTTATTCATCTACTTTCATACCTACATAAATACATACACACCCTTCTCTGTCTTTTTCACAAACACATTTATTCATCTACATTCATACCTACATAAATACATACCCTTCTCTGTCTCTCACACACATTTAATCATCAACATTTATACCTACATAAATACATATATGCCCCTGTCTGTGTCTCTCTCTCAGACACGAATTTATTCATCTACATTCTTACCTACTTAAATAAATACATACCATTCTCTTTCTCTCACACACGTTTATTCATCTACATTTATATCTACATAAATACATACATACCCTTCTCTGTCTTTCTCTCACACATACACATTTATTCATCTACTTTCATACCTACATAAATACATACATACCCTTGTCTGTCTTTCTCACACACGCATTTATTCATCTACTTTCATACCTACATAAATACATACATACCCTTCTCTGTCTCTTTCACAAACACATTTATTCATCTACATTCATACCTACATAAATACATACATACCCTTCTCCGTCTCTTTCACAAACACATTTATTCATCTACATTCATACCTACATAAATACATACATACATACTCTTCTCTTCTCTTTGATAAACACATTTATTCATTTACATTCATACCTACATAAATACATACATAACCCTCTCTTTCGCTCTCTCTCTCACACACGGATTTATTCATCTACATTCTTACCTACTTAAATAAATACATACCGTTCTCTGTCTCTCACACACATTTATTCATGTTCATTTATACCAACATAAATACATACATACCCTTCTCTGTCTCTATCTCACACATACGCATTTATTCATCCACTTTCATTCCTACATAAATACATACATACCCTTCTCTGTCTCTCTCACACACGCGTTTATTCATATACTTTGTTACTTACATAAATACACACATACCCTTCTCAGTCTCACACACACGCATTTATTCATCTACTTTCATAACTACATAAATACATACATACCCTTCTCTCTATCTTTCACAAACACATTTATTCATTTACTTTCATACCTACATAAATACATACATACCCTTCTCTGTCTCTTTCACAAACGCATTTATTCATTTACTTTCATATCTACATAAATACATACATACCTTTCTCTGTCTCCCTTTCTCACACACGCGCACTTATTCATCTACATTCATAACTACATAAATACATACATACCCTTCTCTGTCTCTCACACACGCATTTATTCATCTACTTTCATACCTACATAAATACATACATACCCTTCTCTGTCTCTCTCTCACTGACGCATTTATTCATTTACTTTCATACCTACATACATACATACATACCCTTCTCTGTCTCTCTCTCACTCACGCATTTATTCATTTACTTTCGTACCTACATAAATACATACATACTCTTCTCTGTCTCTCTCACACACTCATTTATTCATCTATTTTCCTACCTACATAAATACATACATACCCCTCTCTGTCTCTCTCTCACACACACGCATTTATTCATCTACTTTACTACCTACATAAATACATACCCCTCTCTGTCTCTCTCTCACACACACGCAGTTATTCATGTACTTTCCTACCTACATAAATACATACATACCCTTCTCTGTCTCTCTCTCACACACGCATTTATTAATTTACTTTCCTACCTACATAAATACATATATACCCTTCTCTGTCTCTCACACACGCACGCACGCTAGCAGGCGCACGGGTGCACACAGGCACAAGCACACACAGACATGTGCAGACACATAATTATATAAATATTTTATCTCACTTGGTGGTGAAGTCTCTCTCGTTTCTTGCAATACAATCAGTATCTCTTTCGATGTTCCAACTTCATTGGAAGCCAAACATATATACATCCCGAAATAGGCCGCGCTCGAGCTTGTCGGGGTGATGATCAATGTCTGTCCTGTTTCCGACAATGTCCTATTAGCGAACTTCCAGACGTATATTGTTGCTGGAGGGAGAGCGTGCGTTGAACACTGCATCCTGGCGGCCTGTCCCACAGGGGTGGTCAACACCGTATAGGCATTGTCTGCTCGCGGAATATCTTTTGAGAGAAGAGAAATACTTATTGAAAATATTACAAGTAACCTTAAGGCATTGATTACATTAGTTACGGAACAGATAATAACTTTTTTTAATTGTATTTGTAACTCTATTGATCCTGGGGAGAAATAATTGTGTGCTGTAATGGTGTCGTTAAACACACAGCAATACAGTTACCAATATACTACTTTCAATCCAGTTTGTACGATTATGCATTTATTAAATAAAGTTACCACTATATTACATTCAATACACTTTGTACGATTATGTATTTAGTAAATACAGTTACCAATATATTACGTTCAATCCACTTTGAACGATTATATATTTAGTAAATACAGTTACCAATATATTACGTTCATTACACTTTGTACGATTATGTATTTAGCAAATACAGTTACCAATATATTACGTTCAATCCACTTTACGTTCAATCCACATTGTCGATTATGTATATAGTAAATACAGTTACCAATATATTACGTTCAATCCACATTGTATGATTATGTATTTAGTAAATACAGTTACCAATATATTACGTTCAATCCACTTTGAACGATTATGTATTTAGTAAATACAGTTACCAATATATTACGTTCAATCCACTTTGTAAGATTATGTATATAGTAAATACAGTTACCAATATATTACGTTCAATCCACATTGTACGATTATGTATTTAGTAAATAAAGTTACCAATATATTACGTTCAATCCACTTTGTACGATTATGTATTTAGTAAATACAGTTACCAATATATTACGTTCAATCCACTTTGAACGATTATGCATTTAGTAAATAAAGTTACCACTATATTACATTCAATCCACTTTGTACGATTATGTATTTAGTAAATACAGTTACCAATATATTACGTTCAATACACTTTGTACGATTATGTATTTAGTAAATACAGTTACCAATATATTACGTTCAATCCACTTTGTACGATTGTGTATTTAGCAAATACAGTTACCAATATATTACGTTCAATCCACTTTACGTTCAATCCACATTGTACGATTATGTATTTAGTAAATACAGTTACCAATATATTACGTTCAATCCACTTTGTATGATTATGTATTTAGTAAATACAGTTACCAATATATTGCATTCAATCCACTTTGTAAGATTATGTATATAGTAAATACAGTTACCAATATATTACGTTCAATCCACTTTGAACGATTATGCATTTAGTAAATTAAGTTACCACTATATTACATTCAATCCACTTTGTACGATTATGTATTCAGCAAATTAAACTAAAAATATAAATATTACAGAGAGAAATTATAGGACTTCTGCCGCCAATGGATCATTTATTTGGCTCATTCCGTGTCACATTTTCGAACAGTAATTATATTTTTAAAAGTTTGATTGATAATAATCTAAAATTGATTTTCTTCAAAGTAAAACAGGAAACATCAGATTTTTTTTTTTTTTAAATTTGTTACGGCTATTAATTAAGACGTTTTACCGTCAGTTAAAATGTTATCATTCATATCACTTTAAAAATTGAGAAGATTCTCTGAGAGGGAACGTCCCATCCTTAAAGCAGGTTAAGAACACAATTAGTTTTACAGCAGCATCATTTAACCACAACACTCAGAGACGTGTTGTCTGGTGAACAACATCATATTTATATTTAACCACAACACTCAGAGACGTGTTGTCTGGTCAACAACATCATACTTACATTTAACCACACCACTGAGAGACGTGTTGTCTGGTCAACAACATCATACTTGCATTCAACCACAACACTGAGAGATGTGCTGTCTAGTCAACAACATCATATTTACATTTAACCACAACACTGAGAGACGTGATGTCTGGTCAACAACATCATACTTACATTTAACCACAACACTGAGAGACGTGCTGTTTGGTCAACAACATCATACTTACATTTAACTACAACACTGAGAGACATGCTGTCTGGTCTACAACATCATACTTACATTTGACCACAACACTGAGAGACGTGCTGTCTGGTCAACACTGAGAGATGTGCTGTGTGATCAACACTGAGAGACGTGCTGTCTGGTCAACACTGAGAGATCTCCTGCCTAGTCAATAACATCATACTTGCATTTAACCACAACACTGAGAGACGTGCTGTCTAGTCAACAACATCATACTTACATTTAACCACAACACTGAGAGACGTGATCTCTGGTCAACAACATCTTACTTACATTTAACCACAACACTGAGAGACGTGTTGTCTGGTCAACACTTTTAGACATGCTGTCTGGTCAACACTGAGAGACATGCTGTCTAGTCAACAGCATTATACTTACATATAACCACAACACTGGGAGACGTGTTGTCTGTTCAACACTGAGAGACGTGCTGTCTGTTCAACACTGAGAGACGTGTTGTCTGTTCAACACTGAGAGATGTGCTGTCTAGTCAACAGCATCATACTCACATTTAACCATAACACTGAGAGACGTGCTGTCTGGTCAACAACATCATACTTACATTTAACCACAACACTGAGAGACGTGCTGTCTGGTCAACAACATCATACTTACATTTAACCACAACACTGAGAGACGTTTTGTCTGGTCAACAACATCATACTTATATTTAACAACAACACTGAGAGACGTGCTGTCTGGTCAACACTGAGAGATGTGCTGTGTGATCAACACTGAGAGACGTGTTGTGTGGTCAAAACTGAGAGATCTCCTGCCTAGTCAACAACATCATACTTGCATTTAACCACAACACTGAGAGACGTGCTGTCTGGTCAACAACATCATACTTTCATTTAACTTCAACACTGAGAGACGTTCTGCCTTATCAACAACATCATACTTATATTTAACCACAACACTGAGAGACGTGCTGTCTGGTCAACAACATCATAGTTACATTTAACCACAACACTGAGAGACGTGTTGTCTGGTCAACAATATCATACTTGTATTTAACCACAACACTGAGAGACGTGCTGTCTAGTCAACAACATCATACTTATATTTAACCACAACACTGAGAGACGTGATCTCTGGTCAACAACATCATACTTACATTTAACCACAACACAGAGACGTGATGTGTGTTCAACACTGAGAGACGTGCTGTCTGGTCAACACTGACAGATGTGCTGTGTGATCAACACTGAGAGACGTGCTGTCTGGTCAACACTGAGAGATCTCCTGCCTAGTCAATAACATCATACTTGCATTTAACCACAACACTGAGAGACGTGCTGTCTAGTCAACAACATCATACTTACATTTAACCACAACACTGAGAGACGTGCTGTCTGATCAACCGCATTATACTTACATTTAACCACAACACTGAGAGACGTGCTGTCTGATCAACCTCATCATACTTACATTTAACCATAACACTGAGAGACGTGCTGTCTGGTCAACAACATCACACTTACATTTAACCAAAACACTGAGAGACGTGCTGTCTGGTCAACAACATCTTACTTACGTTTAACCACAAAACTGAGAGACGTGCTGTCTGGTCAACAACATTATACTTACATTTAACCACAACACTGAGAGACGTGTTGTCTGGTCAACACTGAGAGACGTGCTGTCTGGTCAAAAACATCATACTTACATTTAACCACAACACTGAGAAACGTGCTGGCTGATCAACCGCATTATGCTTACATTTAACCACAACACTGATAGACGTGCTGTTTGGTCAACAACATCATACTTACATTTAACTACACACTGAGAGACGTGCTGTCTGGTCAACAACATCACACTTACATTTAACCACCACACTGAGATACGTGCTGTCTGGTCAACACTGAGAGACGTGCTGTCTGGTCAACAACATCATACTTAAATTTAACCACAACACTGAGAGATGTGCTGTCTGGTCAACAACGTCATACTTAAATTTAACCACCACACTGAGAGACGTGCTATCTGGTCAACAACATTATACTTACATTTAATCACAACACCGAGAGACGTGCTGTCTGGTCAACAATATCATACTTACTTTTAATCACAACACTGAGAGACGTACTGTCTGGTCAACAACATCATACTTACGTTTTATCACAATACTGAGAGACTAATCAACATCATACTTACATTTAACCACAACACTGAGAGCCGTGTTGTCTGGTCAACAACATCATACTTACATTTAACCACAATACTGAGAGACGTGCTGTCTGGTCATCAACATCATACTTACATTTAACCACAACACTGAGAGACATGCTGTCTGGTCACCAACATCATACTTACATTTAACCACAACAGTGAGAGACGTGCTGTCTGGTCACCAACATCATACTTACATTTAACCACAACAGTGAGAGATGCGCTGTCTGATCCTTTAGTGTTGGTGGCTGTGCAGGTTAGCTGACCACTGCTGTCGGGAGAGACTTGCAGTATGGTCAGATTGGCGGTCTTAGCAAGCGTTGTAGAACCTTTAGTCCACGTGAACGAGGCTGGGGGAAACGAATCTGTCACGCACTGGAACACTGAAGTATCGCCCTCGGTAACCACTGTAACATTCGATGGAATTGTTTCGGTGTTTTGGGGCGAATCTGGAAATAATAACAATTACTTGTTGAGAAAAATTCGGATAAAAAGGATTTCATTTGGCACCTCCTTTTGCAACTGAAAATAAGGTTAGTTTCCAAGAAATATATGTTCATCTTCAGGCTTTTTATTATTGTTATTATTATTGTTGTTGTTGTGATGTTGCTGTTTGAGGCGTATGTCAATGTGACAAGATGGCCAAGTCGTTTAACGACACACCTGTACTTGTATTTAGTTATCGACTGTTAGTGTCAAACATTTTGTAGTCAAAAGAATAAACTATCAAATGACAGCAAGGAATCTTTTATATGAACTTTTCCCACATATAAAGAGGATAAAACAGGATATAGAGGCATTAAAGGTAAGCGATATAATGAGTAAACATAATCAGTGGTTAAATTCATGAACGTAACAATGAAACAATAAATAACATGATAAAAGAAAGTAATATATCTCAGTAACACGCTCGATAATAGTCATCATTTATATGATAAAATGCCTTCATTGTTATGATAAATTCAGCGAAATGACAATTATAAACGATTACCAATATATACAAAAAATCGAACAGAAAACATTTTTGTTGTGTTTTTGTAATCAATAAAAATCAATAACAGAAATAAAATATCAATGGTCAATGAAAATGTTAGTTCAATTTAGACACTGATTAAATATGATCAAGGCAATAGTCTCATATCATTCCATTTCGACACTAATTAAATACCATTCAGGCAATAGTCTCATATAATTCCGTTTAGACAATGATTAAATATCATTTAGACACTAATTAAATACCATTCAGGCGATAGTCTCATATAATTCCATTTAGACACTAATTAAATACCATTCAGGCAATAGTCTCATATAATTCCATTTAGACAATGATTAAATATAATCCAGGCAATAGTCTCATATAATTCCATTTAGACACTAATTAAATATTATTCAGGCAATAGTCTCATATAATTCCATTTAGACACTAATTAAATATCATTCAGGCAATAATCTCATATAATTCCATTTAGACACTGATTAAATATGATTCAGGCAATAGTCTCATATCATTCCATTTCGACACTAATTAAATACCATTCAGGCAATAGTCTCATATAATTCCGTTGAGACACTGATTAAATATCATTCAGGCAATAGTGTCATATAATTCCATTTAGACACTAATTAAATATCATTCAGGCAAGTCACATATCATTCCATTTGGACACTAATTTAATACCATTCAGGCAATAGTCGTCTCATATAATTCCATTTAGACAATGATTAAATATCATTCAGGCAATAGTCTCGTATAACTCCATTTAGACATTGATTAAATATCATTTAGACACTTATTAAATATCATTTAGACACTGATTAAATATCATTTAGACACTGATTAAATATCATTTAGACACTGATTAAATATGATTCAGGCAATAGTTGCATATAATTCCATTTAGACACTTATTAAATATCATTTAGACTGATTAAAGTCTAGCTTAGCTTTGGGAGTTGCACCAATATCAGCAATAGTTGCATATAATTCCATTTAGACATTGATTAAATATCATTCAACCAAAGTCGCATTTCATTCCAGTCATAGAATGCTTTGTTTATATTAAATCTAGACAGAATATTGAACTAACATAAATATCACATAAATTAGGACATTTTTTTGGTTTGTTTTGTTTAACGACACCAGTAAGCACATTGATTTATTAATCATAGCCAACTGGATGACATTTGGTAATTTTGACACGTAGTCGTTTAAGCCAGTCTATAATGGGTTTTGGACCACTCTCTTGGTAGTCCGATGTCCTATCACTGGACCACACTTAAATTACATGCATACGAACAGGGGAATTAATAATATCCTTAAAGAAGAAAACAAACACAAAACGAAAATTAATAACAAAAAAAACAAGCTTCGGTCAAGACACAATAATGAAAATAAAACGAAAGAAAAACTAATCAAGTCGAAGAATAATAGTAATCCTGGTTTTATATATTTATTTTTATGTGTTATTATTTTTATCAGCAAAAATGCAAAAAACCACAAAAAAACACATAGGATAACAGTCAACATTTCTATTTACAAAAACCACACGTTTTATGATCTCTAAGGCAGTACATAAAACAGTCTGATAATTTACTGTACACAGTAGTGTTTCTGAAATCTTGCGTCTGCTTGCTCACATATCATTAACATGCAGCCACTTTTAGGCTTTCTTATTCCGCTATCCAGTGATATTGCTTATCGGTCCAACACCTGTCTTTAAACATACAAACTTCAAGTTAACGTCTGATCTTATTAATAGATGCTCATCCTTTTCTCAGCCTGCTACACACATTTTGTGTGACATAGTGGTCCTACTGTACTCACATAGTAGTGTGACTTTGTGGATTTACTCTTCTCAGCTTCCCGCCCCAGTGTTTTCATTTTCTTTTGGAGTAGCAGATTGAAATGTGAAAGTAACCGATCAGGCCGAGGTCCAGAGGACTGACATAGGCCCCCTGGTGTGTTCTAGGCGAAAAAACAACCGATCAGAAAATGGTTTTAACCGATGATTTTCATCGGCAATCCGTTTAAAATGACAACCCTGCTACCCTTTTAGACTTCCAGGTATTGACTCAAGATGGCTCAAGATGATGACAAAAAAAGGTGAACCAGTAAATTTAAACAAATTTCTGATAGAAATCTACTCAACTAACTGGCACTGTAATTAACTCAGTATCTTCTTATTTCTTGGACTAATGTTGTACGACCCTCCATCAACAGGTCACAGCGTGTTGATGACAAACCCTGGACTTACTATCTACTACATCTATAATTTATCTCTGGAGTACTCACAGCTAATATCCACTATAATGGGACCAGTGTTGGTCGTTCCTTTAGAATTGCTCACTCTCATATTGTACGACCCTGCATCGGCAGGCTGAAGGTCGTTGATGACAAGTCCATTAGAAGTGGCGGTCCCTTTCTCGTATTTGCCAGAAGGCTTTGTGAGATCCAGCTTTTGGTTATCTTTAAACCACTCAAGTGTCGTTATGGCAGGGTAAGCCAGGAGAGAATATTCAATGACTAAATTATCTCCCTTGTCTGCCTTAAATAATGACGAGTTTACAATTATTTTTGGAGAATCTGTAAAATATAAATATGATGATTACTGCTTCATTTAATTTTATCTGAATTATGTTAGAAAGTAATATCAAATCATTATCATTGCTTTCATCATCATCATCATCATAACTACAATCACCATAACATCATCACCACAATCATCATCACAACAACAAAATCATCATCATCATAGCCACAACCATCATAATAAACACAACCCCTGAAATTAAAAAATATCTATGGCAAAATAAATGCTGTGGAGGAATAGTGTCCACAGCATTTTCCATGGCAATTTTAGTATAAAGTGTACTTTAGCTTTACCTTGAACATAACAATTTTGTCCATGGCCGCGAAGAATGAAAAGCTCTGCGGCAATCTCCATGGCATTTCCAACTGCCACGGGCAATTTCAGGGGTTGCAAACATCATCACCATTATCATCATCAAGAATAAGAAGAAGGGACAATGACAAGCTTCCTATCTATATGCCTATACTTACATTCAACAACAACGGTAGCATCAATAGTGACAGATCCTCGCATGTTAGTAACATTACAAGTGTATGTCCCAACATCACCGGGTCCAGCTGAAGCAATAGTCAGATTTCTTCCAATAGTTTTAACTACGCCAAATAATGTCCATACAAATGTAGGTGCTGGGACGCCGGCTGCTTCACACGTGAGAACAGAGTTGTCTCCCTCTTGAAGTGTCACAGAAGCAGATGGAATAATGTTCAGGTTCTTTGGTGTATCTGTGACATACAAATACAATAAATGATTAGGCCTATAATATACTGATAGTGTTACATATTAAAGTTGACCAATTTCATAAATGTGTTGACATTAGGCCTATTGGAGTGGTTAATAGCTATTAATTAATTGTTTAATTAAAGGTGAACTATATTATGGCTATTTCATTAAGTAGGAAATGTATTGTCACTATTCCGTTCTTGAAAGTTATCATCACTACATTTTAATTAATAGTAATACAAAGTTTTAAAAAAACGTTCCCTACACATTGAGAAATATAAAAATTATTTATGAGTAAACACATCTTACTATCACATCAACAGCATCAGACATACACAATGGATATGAAAAGTTTGGTTTTAATTTCATTTTTTTTTTTTTTAGTAGTTTATAGATAATTAATCATTAACTACTTGATGCCAATAATACGGTATTAGTTTTCAGAGGAAACCAACTACATTTTCTCATTAGCAGCAAGGGGTCTTTTATACGAACGGTCCCACCAGTCAGGACAGCACATATTATGATTATAAATATATCTGTCTTGGAGATGGTTAGGATAGAAACAAAGAGACTACTGTGTGGGTTAGATCCTATGACGAGAGCACATTAGACGAACTCTCTACTCTTAGCAAGTTCCCACCTCCAAATCAATTTCAATATAGGCTATCCGGTGGCGTGGGCAGTTGTCCATCTCATTTTTTTTACTCCAAAAATAGCATACGTATCTCACGATTTGATTTATATAGTCACTATAGGCCTTCCAAATTAAAAATTGTCCAGAGGGAGCATGTCCGCCGACCCTTTAAACTTCAAGAATGCTCCGCGTCCTAGAACAAGTCATAAATTTGTTTATAAAAAGTAGTGCCCACAAGGCATTTGATCAGGGTAAGACACTTACAACTTATGGTAACCTGAACGATGTTGCTGAAAAGCATGGCAGACTGACTGTTCTCGACTCCGCACTTGTAAGAGCCTTCATCAGACATCTGCACGTTGTGTATAACCAGACTGAGGTCCGTCTCATTGCCGCCACTGTACTTGCCAGGAGGTTTGCTTAGGTCGAGGAGGTTCCCATTCTTCTTCCAGGACACGCTGGTTGGTGGAGGGTTAGAGTCTGAATTACACTCTATGATCAGAGTTGCGTCGCCTGTGTTTGCTGACAATGGACTCTCACTCACTGTTATTCGTGGAGGATCTATAAAAGTAGAAATGAAAATTGACTCACTGACTGTTATTAGTGAAGGATTTATAACTGTCAAATTAAATTATTAAAATCATTCATTCCTGCTCAGGTGTTATAACTTTACTATATTTTACTTTATTATAAAAATACGCTTTACTGCATAGAATATAGATTTTGGCAAACACTACGATTACCAAAACATAAACCCACGAATTTTTTAAAGGTATTTTATAAGGTGCCCAATATAATATATTTTACTAATAAAACACCATAAAATACAACATTCAAAAGAATAATGGGACTTGTTTGTTTTGTTTAACAACACCACCTAGTCCACATTGATTTTTTAATCATCGGCTATTGGATGTCAAACATATGGCAATTTTGACATATAGTCTATTTTAAGACAGTTTCCAAATGGTTTAAACCTTTCAATGCCTTTTCATTTTAGGTATGTATGAGTATCGCCATTTTAGCCATTTTGAATCTAAAAATCTTCGATGGAAGATTTGCATATTATGCATTTTCAAATTTGGTAATGACGTCACGCTATGAATGTGTAAAACATTTATATACCACGACAGCGAGAAATATTTATATACCACAACAGCGAGAAATATTTATATACCACAACAGTGAGAAATATTTATATATCACAACAGTGAGAAATATTTATATACCACAACAGAGAGAAATATTTATATACCACAACAGTGAGAAATATTTATATACCACAACAGAGAGAAATATTTATATACCACAACAGTGAGAAATATTTATATA
>JAULBS010114603.1:0-14736 GCA_032355785.1 Symmetromphalus regularis | reverse complement strand
GTGTTATCAGCTGTTGACAGTTCAGCTAGAACTGCTTGGATTAATTGTAAACAAAAATCCTTGGCCAGCTCTGGCAACAGAGATTTTACACAGAGACCAACAAGTGTTTTTAAGCTGTAGTCAGTCATATCTGGTTATGAGCTATACAAACTGTACATTTTACATAAAGTATGAAACTTAACTCGAACATAATTAGCAGCATCAACCAATGACATAATCTGCAAATTGCTTATGCATAATTCTATTCATAGAGTACTTTATGAGGATACAACAGTATACCACATGATCAAATGAAAAAGGTTGGTTGGTTAAGTGAGTGTCAGTGGTCCAGCGGTAGAATGTTGGACTCTCAAGCAGATGACAATGATTTAAAACCCGTTGGAGGTTGGCTCACACTTGACTATGTGTCAAAATAACCAAATGTCTGACATCCAATAGCTGATGATTAATAAACCAATGTGCTCTAACAGTGTTGTAAAACAAAACACAATTTAAAAAATGTTGGTTGTTTAACAACACAGGTAAACATAGTGATTTGTTAATCATCAGCTATTGGAAGTTAAACATTTGGTAATTATGATACATAGTCTTTACAGGAAACCCGCTACCTTTTTCCATTAACAGCAAGGGATCTTTTATTTAGAAAATTTGTTTTTCATTATTCATACTTATCAGTTGTTTCACAACTATACATTGCTATTTAATCTCTAGCTTATACAGAATGTAGGAAATTGAATTATCTCCCCCTGACTGTATGTAAAGACAACCGGGGGGCAGACACCACTACACATCAACCTCCTCGTTTCCAGCACTTTCCCACAGACAGAACAGCACATACAGATGGCTTTGCACATACCGGCCTTTGATAAACCTGACATTGTGCATTAGTTGGAACAATCAGGGAATTAGTCCTCTGAGGGGATTTGATCCTACAACCCTAACACCTCAGGCAAATGCACAACCATATGAGCTAGATCTCACTCATACCAAATGACAAACTCCCATTGGATGAGAGTGTTTGGCTGTGTAAGTAGCCCTTAGGAAATGATCAAATGAATCGGCATTTCATCTTTACATTAATGTCTGCCATTGTATCTGAGCTAATCTGCTGTGTTACCATCAGTAACCAAGCAAGCCAATTCTCTGGTGAATTCTACACTTCACTAATACTGACAAATCTTTTCTAAAATGGGGAATCTGCTTAATAATGTGAACTACACTTTATATTACTGACCGGCTGACTTAATCAGTAATTAACTGAACACAGATCCAGTTCTAAGAGCACATATACATGTAATTGTGGTTTTTTTTTCAACACATGGATATGTGAGCACTATATGTTATAGGATGAAATCCATTTGGGTTTGTACTCATTGGGTTATTTCCCCTTTTTACCTGTTGTCTATAAATGGTATCTAATATATATCTATATATTGGCTATTACTTAGTATGAAGAAAAGAAAAATACTATTTTTATAGTAAAGGTACACATACACGCACACACATAAAACCCAAGCAAATGATCCACAGTGCATGCAGTATCTCTGTGGAACCAATTTTCTTATTAATAGTAAATCAATTCTTATTATACTAAATTAAGTTTCTCGAGAAAGGAAAATGATAGCCTTAAATAGAGACAGCCTTTTATCAAGATTTCTCACACACACACACACACACACACACACACACACACACACACACACACACACACACACACACACACACACACACACACAGAGACACACAAACATATAAATATACATATATACACACACATATACATATATATATATATATACACACATACACAAAACACACACACCACACACTCACATATAAATATACATATATACTCATACATATACACATATATATATACACATACAAAACACACACACACATACAAACACACACACAAACACACAGAGACACACACTACACACACAATAACACGATTGATTTTATGACCTTTGCTCTGCAAGTAAAAACAAAACAACTAACACCATCTGTGCACTAAGAATATGCTTCTGTTTGTTACAGAGACAGTTCCTCATCATTATTGTCGTCTCGGCAACTGAAGTACATTAGAGAAGAAGCAAGATCCAAATACACAAGATGAATTCCTGGAAAATCTAGCTTGCATGTGTTTTCATTCATCTAGAAATATGCGTATACTGCATGCACAGACTGTTTTCTTCTCCAAAATACGGTGCATTCTGTTTTAACTGACACTGGTCTAATTTAACTGTGAAATATGTCCTAGTAATCCATTTAACTGATTTTTTGTTGTTGTATCTTTAAAACATGTTAGTCCATGCAACATTTGCATAAATGGTGATAAATAAATGGCATTTTGATGTATTGCCGGCCATAGGATTTCACGGTCACGATCGTTACCAGTAGTATGTCGGTACCATGTCATCAAAATCACAGAACTGAAATTTCTTTTCCCATGATTTTTTTATCACTGCTGCATTATTTTAGATTACCATTAAACAGTTTCCGATGGGTTCCCATGATCCAAAAGCATGGAACTGAAAAAGTGTTTTCCATGAAATTTGAAATCCTATGGCTGTATTGTGCAAGGGTAAATCCAAATTGTTATCCAAAACTCAATTAAATCCCTTTATATCATATTATCATTATATCATTTATACATGAGGCAAACAAGGTGAAATTTATAAAATGGCATACTCTTTAAGATACCATTTTCTAACAGAGCTTGTAATGATATGAAGAATTTAAGAAATAACAATAGTTTTTAGCATGACTTCATGACGTATTTAGCATGTTTCATACTATATTCAGCATGGCTTAATACCATATTCAGCCTGGCTTAATACCATATTCAGCCTGGCTTAATACCGTATTCAGCATGGCTCATACTGTATTCAGCATGGCTCATAGAGTATTCAGCTTGGCTCATGCTGTATTCAGCATGGCTTAATACTGTTATCAGCATGGCTCACATGGTTTTGAAAATGACAAGGTTGGCTCAAAGCCCAAATTGGCTCTATTTTGACCTGTTTATTCATAATCCTGGTAATATGTACTATGATTAAACAGAATCTGCTCCTTTCTTAATTAAGTGTTGATGCAATGTACCAGATGCTCTTTAGCAGGTTTTTTTCACCTTTCATGGTATTTTAATCATTATAAGTGATTAAGAACATAAATTGGATCAGACAAACATGATAATAAACAGATGGCTGAATGAAAACACTATGTTCCAGTAGAATGAGAATAGAACATTTACATAACCCATTACACTAAAAAAAAAAGAATTTGCACATCACATTATAAAATAATTTATGAGACTAATTTAATACATGAATGAAAAGTCGATTATGCTAAAACAGACTTGCAAGGGCAAACAAAATTATTCTTTGAACAATTTTCAGAGGATTAGTACAGGGTGTCAAAAAAAAGAGCATTTCATTTTTTAAATTAATTTTGATGTATTTCACTGAACTCTTATATTTTTAGGTTGTATTCTGGACATGTGGGAGTTTCTTTCCTGAAAGTTTGTTTCATCATCCTAGCTTAACCATGACACTTTCAGTTGAGCAGAGAACTAAAATTAGTCACTAGGTACCATTTCACAACTGGACAGACTTTGCACCAGCCCTTGTGGTGTAGTGACTGGTGTCAGTGGCATAATGGTTGAGCTGTCAATCTTACAGCTGGTAGGTACTGGGATCAAATCTCAGTCAAGGCATGGGGTTTTTAATCCCAGACTGAGTGCTATGCAAAGTCTCATTGGCATGGTTTATCAAAGGCCATGGTATGTGCTGTCGTGAATGTGGACAAGCATATATAAAAGATCCCTTGGTACTAATAAGAAAGAGTAGCCTTTGTGGCGGTAGTGGATTTCCTCTAAAGACGAGGAGTCATAGAAAACAATATGTCAGATACCTAATAGCTGCTGAATAAACAATGTGCTTTGGTGTCATTAAACAAACAATCCTTTCCTTTCCTTTTTGGTGGTGTAGTGGTTGAGCTACTGGGGTGCGGAATCTAGCTCAAACGGTAGCGTGTCTACCTGTGAACCGGTCGGTAGTCAGATCGGTCCTTCTCAGTGGACTCATTTGCAGTTTGGGCTATTTTCCTTTCCATCCAGTGGTCCACAACTGGTTTATCAAAGGCCATGGTATGTGCTGTCTGTTGGACGGTGCATATAAAAGATCCCTTGCTGCTTATTGGAAGTACCCTATGTGGCGGCAGCAGGTTTCTCTAAAGACATATGTCAGAATAACCATGTGTATGACGTCCAATAGCCGATGATAAGATAAAAATCAATGTGCTCTAGAGGCTTCGTTAAATAAATAACAAACTTTGGTTGAGCTACTGGATTCACAGCTGGTAGGTACTGGGATCTAATTTTAGTTGAAGTATAAAGATTTAATTTTGATACTGGCTGCAACCCAGAGAGTGCTTTGCAAGGCTTACTGCAGGCCAGGAAATAATTAATTTAGTTCAGCTGGTCAAAATGTCCAGCATCAGTTAATCTGAACCGGACATTAAAGGAAATGTTCCTAACATACAATGTAAAATGCTCTACTTAAACAAAATACACAATTTAGTTTTCATGGGGTATGCTTTTTATTATTTAATTCTTCACAATTTATTCAACAGATACAAGCAGCATGAAGCTGACTTTAATACAAAAATGTTATATTTACCAAAAGGTAAAACAGAAGTATCTGACAAAATGACCGACGCAATTAACTTTGTGACTGTCAAATCTTCCAAAATGACATATTTGTACTGGTCAATGTCTATGACCAGCCACTTATTTCCAGGCTTGTCATTGGGTAGGTGTATGCCACTTGCACTGGCCAATTGTCTATAAATGGTTTATCAAAGGCAGTGATATTTACTGTCTTACTGCTAATCAGAAAAAGTAGCTGCTGAATAAACAATATGCTGCGGACCCTCAAGCTGATGACAGTGGTTCAAAACCTGTTGGAGACTGGCTCACAATTGAATACATGACAAAATAATCAAATTGTTGACATCCAATAGCCAATGATTAATAAATCAACGTGCTCTAGTAGTGCTGTTAAACAAAACCAAAAAACTAAGAAAACAATTTGCTGGGGTTTGTTAAACAAACAATCTGTTTCCTTTCAAAGAGATCTGCAATTTGGGATGGCGAAACATCAAAAATACGAAAAGAAAGAGAACAAGATGTATGAGTAGAAAAAAAGAAAAGATTTGAGCTGTGGAGCAAGATGATTGCCTGAGTCTAATATAATTGTCTGTCTGCATGGTATGAAGATGATATTCAGGTGAGGAACTGCAGCAGATAGATTGTATGTAAGTGTGAACAAATTTGCAGCATGGGAAATGGCTCATGTTCATTTGACAGGAGAAGCGTGTCTGCGGGACTCTCCAGAGACCAATACACAACACTTACTCAACTACAATGAATGAGTGTGCCACTTTTATTGATTTCTTCACTCGCAGTGGGAAGCGGATAACTTAAAATATACTGCTTATGTTCGTCTTTAAAGCAGGAAAATGTTAACTTTCTTTATACAATAGAATCTTCTTAATTGCATAAGCATTTTGCCAAAATATTTTATGCAATTAACAGAAATGCACTTTTAAAAATCTTGTTACTATTCTTGTACTATAATATGGTATAAAATCAAAATACATTTACCAAAAAGAGATCACAAAAATCAGAAATATTCAATATAGTAAGGAATTCTTTAACCATGTAACCTGAATGCTATAACAGATGCAAAAATAGTATGTGATTACACTTATTTTGTGGTCATTTTGTGATTATTTGATAAAAATCTTAAGATCAGCCATGGCTTTTGGTACATTTGAAAAAAAAAAAAAAAATTCTTATGCCATTAACCAGACATTACAAAGAGAACAGATGCAATTAAAAGAAATTCTTTGCATATATTTGCATACAAATAGTTCTGTGCAGCAGAATATGCTATTATCAGGAATGCAATTAAGTGGACTTGACTGTACTACCATATATTTCTTAGAAATGGACAATTAATATATAGTAGACTACTTTATATCCTTCCATAGTAATAGTTGACACAAAAGATAGTTAATAAATGTCCAAACCAGTATGTCAATGGACAAGCAGTAGCGGATCCAGGGGTGGGGATCCAGGGGTCTGGACAACTAAGGTATGTACTGTAGTACAATCCTTTTTTTCCACAAAGAATAAAAAAAATATAGAAGTCTAACATATGCTATAATTGAAACTCCTAAATTGCTTTAAGTAAATTAAATTAAAGTAAAGTTTGTTTTATTTAACACATGGATTTTTATCTTATCATAGACTACTGGACATCAAACATATGGTCATTGTGATATATTTCTCAATAGGAAACCTGCTGCAGGCACATAGGCTACTCTTATTGATAAGCAGCAAGGCAGGGCCCTTGGTAGTTTGATAAGTTCCAGGGCACAACAGTGATTGTAACAGGCAATCTTGGCATGCATAAAAGAACATATTTTTTTACCAAAAACAAGAAGTAGGCGGCACCAAAAGCTGCTACAAGCAGCGATTTACCGCCGGTGACTGGGTACTTGTTAGGACACTGCAGTAAGGGGTCTTTTATATGAACTGTCTAACAGACAGGGCAGCACATATCACAACCTTTGATGAACCAGTGGGCCTGTGGATGGAAACTGAAAATAGCCCAAACTGCAAATGGGTCCACTGTAAGTGTAAGCAATTAGTGAACAGAGAAAAATGTCTGAATTGTGGTAATCATGTTAATAATTTATACTATTATCTAACCAAAAGAGAAAACTATATTCCAACAGTAGATTGCAGATGATAATCTATCAGTAAGAATAATCAATACAACCACTGTACTGGAAACATAAACATTTTGTACTCATCATTTTATGTCTTCCAGACACTGGTAATAAAAATGTATTAGACACTTGGGATGCTTGTATCCTAAATCAGCTATTTGGACAATATGGTCATGGGGTTAATGGAGTATGGGCAAAGACTCTTTAGGTTTAACCATACTCTTGTGGCCCATAAAAATAATAGGTTTATCACACCCTAGTGCAATACATGAAGATAACAATCAAACTTGCTGTAAACCCAACTCTATAAAACAGATTGAGACTGGCCCCAGTTATGCCATCTGTCTCAAGGTTGGTAGGTACTGGGATCAAATCTCAGTTTAGATATGGTATATTTCATCTTTGTACTGGTTCCAAGATTTTTTTTTAGATATACTGAAAGTTAATTTTGGGTACTACATATATGTATATATTTATTGTATCCATAGGCATAAATCCCGGGTGGAGGGGTTATGGGGGGACACATCCACCCACATTTTGACAGGGGTGGGGGAATGCCTATGCAATCAATTCCTCAATTTTTTGTTTTGAAAAATTAAAATGCCTAAATAATCATCTTTTCTAATATTTCTCTTTATGATATCAATGTAACACTTAGCCATGTAGTCTTAGCACATAACTTAAAAGGTTTTGCCGGAAAAGCCATTTTAAAAGCTTGGATTTTCAAAAAAAATATTAGTGTGGGCATGCCTACACACCACCACTCTGGTTCCATCCCCCCACTTACAGAAATCCCATACCCCATCTGGCTTCATCCCCCCCCCCACCCCCACTTCCAGGAAGCCATTGTCACTCATGACTGTATCATTAATGTACTGTTTGACAAAACAATGGACAAACCTGGGTTACACATCAATAAAGTGCTTGATCATTACTATGGTAAAGTAAAAATATGTTAACAAATAAAAACATATGATACCTTTAGATGCTGGCATGGATGTACTGAAAATGTTTCCGATGTCTTTTACCTCTGCAAGACACTCAAGCACATTCAATAAAAGGGTAAGAATCAAAGAAAATGTCAGATGCTGAAAATAAACTTCATTAGTTTTGAAGTGGTTAATAATAGTAAATCTGCAAAGATAAATAGTCCATCTATCCAGGAATGCATGTGTTTATCATTCAGGGATGAGAACAGGTCAGACCTAAAAAGGAAGGTCACTGCGAGGGAGTGTATAGCTTGTTTACTTTATTTCAGAAATGGTCAGATATATAGTACTACAGTGTCAGATCTTCCTCACATGTGAGTAATATGCTGTGAGTCTTCTGCCAGATCTACCCATCCACAACTTTTATTTTCAACGGATTTGGAATAATATCGACAAGCGTCAAAATCAATCCTCAAAACTTGGGAAACCACATCCCTGATCATTCTTTTAAAATAAGTGTTCACTGCTAAAATTAAAATACTTTTACATTGATTAATTGTAAGTAAATAAATGTATAAGAAAATTGTGTAAAATATTTTCTGATTTGAACAAGAATATCTGATGTAATCAAAACAACATTTATCAGTTTTTATATTTTTATCAGAAATACCCAATATTACAAGATGATATATTTTAGTTGTCATTCAAAAATAAATTGAAATACTCAAAAATAAAATGAGTGCAAGATTTCTCATTAATATATTTTTCTAACCTGAATGGATAAATGGATTCAATGATGGATGGATATATGAAAAGATGGATGGAAGGACACATAGATGGATGAACAAATGAAGGACAAAGGAATAGACAAATAAACTGATGGATTAATGGATAAATCAATGTATGGATCGATGAATGGATGGATGAATGGATGGATGGATGGATGGACAGATGGACAGACAGACGGGGATTCAGATGAATGGAGGTATGGATGGATGGATGGATGGATGGATGGATGGATGGATGGATGGATGGATGGATGGAGGTATGGGTGGATGGATGGATGGATGGATGGATAAATGGTTGGTTGGATGGATGAATGGACCGATGGATGGATGAATGGACAGATGGATGGATGAACAGATGAATCAATGGATAAATGAAAGAATGAATAAATAAAAAAACCAATCACACATTAACACACAGATTTTTCTTCATTTAATGTGGGTTTTTTTATCAGTGTCTTGACATTTCTATACAATCTCATCTTAACTATCCCTACAACTTGGCTATTAAGGCTGTTTCACATAAAATCTAAATAAATGTGATATCTGCATGATTTGTACTGCCAGGCAGACAGTTGTAAATCAGTTTGGAGTGCCTAATGCAAGCCGTTTAACTGCAAGGATAAATCACCTCAAGTGCTCCATATTTTTCTCAATAAGCAAGCTACTATACATGGACATTCTAATTATTTTCTCAGCAGTGGAGGCTGGGTTTGTGAAAAGATGCTGTTACTTTCCTTAATTAGAGAGCAGGATTTAGTGAAGTGGAATTTAGATCACCTTAATTGTAGAATGAAGGATTTATCACACCTAAATCAGGGAGCATGGTTGAGCTTTTCTAAATCAGGGAGAAGGGTTTAGCAGACCATACTCAGGGTGCAGGAGAAACTATCCTTAATTATGACACATGATTTATTTCACCTTATTTAGGGAGAAATATTTTTAGTTCCAGTTACTCCTTCATGACTGTTTGTAGGAAACAGCACACAAGATTACTTACTACTAGTCAATTTTGTTG
The DNA here is from genome assembly GCA_032355785.1 of Symmetromphalus regularis. Taxonomy (NCBI): domain Eukaryota; kingdom Metazoa; phylum Mollusca; class Gastropoda; order Neomphalida; family Neomphalidae; genus Symmetromphalus; species Symmetromphalus regularis. The sequence continues at coordinate 5,203 of JAULBS010114603.1, read as the reverse complement.
TTGTTTTTGTTTTGTTTAACAACACCGCTAGAGCACATTGATTTGTTACTTATTGGCTATTGGATGTCGAACATTTGGTTATTTTAACACACAGTCATGTGTGAACCAGCCTCTAATGGGTTTTGAACCACTATCATCAGCTTGAGAGTCTGATATTTAACCACTGGACCACTGAAGCTAATCAAAGATTGTTGACTTTATTTCCTTTTCTTTTCCTCACCTCTATTGTTCACTTGTCTTCCATTATCTTAATTTGTTTCCCTATCTTAACTCCCTCCCTCTCACCATTCTTTTTCTCCTCTCTTTTCTCCCTTTCATCCTGTCCCCAAATTAAATCAACCTAGTTGGTTGTAATCTGGTTCAGCCACTGATGTTTTATACAGTGAATGATTGAAGTTTGACGACCCAGTTCGTCGAGGAAACACCTTTGCCAGTCAATTATGGCTGGCAAGTAAAACGAGAACAGGAACCAGCCATCAAGATGACAAATATTTGTGAAGGTCTTTGAAATGATTTTCTATCAGGAACTGATAGACTCTGTGCTGGTGCTCTGTTCTGAAAAGCCAGACTGCATTGGGTGCGAGCGAATCTCTCGTAATTATCCCAGGAGATGAGCGCCTCATAAAGGGTGCTTCAGAGAGCCAAGTTCATGAAAACCTACAGCATGAGTGGCACTGAGAGATACTAACTTGATTATTTTATAACACAAGACTGAAACTGTAAATCCACCAGTCACAAAGACCAGACAAATTGAATGCAATCAGGAAGACGTTTTCAATTTATTTTACCCAGATGTTTACATCGAGCTTATATATTATATCCTGATATGATCATAGTAACTGCAGACTTAATCATTATATATCTGTCTAATCCAGCAATATGTTTAAATCAGTTTCATTAGATTGCCCCCATCTATCAGCATTTTCTTGTTCCAGACAGTTGTTCACACTCATGATATGATCATAGTAACTGCACACTTAATCATTATATATCTGTCTAATCTAGCAATGTGTTTATATCAGCTTCATTAGATTGTCCCATCTATTGGCTATTTTCTTGTTCCAGACAGTGGCCCACAATTAGATAAACTTTTTTATTTTTTTTGTTGGAGACTGGCTCACTTGACTTTGTGTCAAAATAATCAAATGTTTGACATCCAATAGCCTATGATTAATACATCAATGTGCTCTAGTATTGTCGTTGAACAAAACAATTTAACAAAAAAATCCTTTGAGCCTCAGTGGTCCACTGTTTGGACATAAGACTCTCAAGCTAAAAACAATGGTTCAAGGCCCATCAGTGGCTGGCTCATACTGACTGTGTCAAAATGACCAAGTGTTTGACATCCAGTAGAAGATGATTAATAAATCAATGTGATCTAGTGGCATCAGAAAAAAGAAGAAGAAGAACATTTTAGTTAAGAGAAATATCTGAGTTGAGATTCTGCCCGGTGTGGCTGGCATTGGCACTTTAAAGTTCTGACCAGCACTGACCACTACTTACGTGTACAATCCAATGTTAGAATGTCAGCTTCATTCAACTATCCCATCTATTGGACATTTTCTTGTTCCAGACAATAGTCCGCAATTAAATTAACTTTTTTTTCTTTTCTTTTTTGTTGGAGGCTGGCTAACACTTGACTATGTGTCAAAATAACAAAACGTTTGACATTCAATAGCCAATGATTAATAAATGTGCTCTTGTGGTGCCATTAAACAAAAGAACTAAACAAACAAAAAGCTATGTGCCTCAGTGGTCCAGTGTTTGGACATCAGACTCTCAAGCTAAAGACAATGGTTCAAACCCCACCAAAGGCTGTCTCATACTGCCTGTGTGAAAATTACCAAAAGTTAGACATCCAATAGAAGATGATTAATAAATAAATGTGTTCTTCCGGTATCAGTTAAAAAAAAAAGAAGAACAATAACTTTAGATTACCACAGTCTGTTATGACTGTATGATACAAGCCTGACAAAAATTTCTAAATATTTCTAATGTAACTACTTGAACATTAAAATATTATTAATGTGAATCTACATCATCTGGATATTGTACTACAGGGTATCTGAAAAATTGATTCTGCCACTGATGTAATAAAAACATTTATTTTTATTTTTTTATGTCATCTTATGTTTAGACTTGCAGAAAATATTATTCTTAGCCATCAGCTGCCAGTGGCATGCTTGAATACACCACATTTATTTAATTAAATAAGCCTTTGGGTAAATAGTATTTAACAAAACATGTAACTTCTTAAGAGCATGTTTCTCTTGTTTATTCTTTCCTGTAAAAAGGAGCAGGATTTATCTCAAACAGTAGCATGTCTGACTGTGAACTGGTCGGTCGTCGGATCGATCCTTCTCAGTGGACCATTTGCAGTTTGGGTTATTTTCCATTCCAACCAGTGGTCCCCAGCTGGTTCATCCAAGGCCATGGTATGTCCTGTCCTGCCAATGGGAAGGTGCATATAAAAAAAACCTTGTTGCTTATCAGAAAGAGTAACCTATGTGGCAGCAGTGGGTTTCTTCTAAATAAATATGTCAGAATGACCATATAATTGTTGTCCAATAGCCGATGATAAGATAAAAATCAATATGCTCTAGTAGCGTCATTAAATAAAATAAACTTTAACTTACTTTTCTTTCCTGCAAGTAACATTGGTTCTAATGTTATTAATGGGAAGATTTAAATAAAAATGGATAAAAATGCAATTTAAAAAAATACCTTTTCAGCTGAAATAGATTTTTTGTTTGTTTGTTTTGTTTAACGACACCATCAACTGAAATTGAATGCAAAGCTATGACATAAACATAACTAGTCATTCAATAGTGACAAATAAACCCATTCTGTACAAAAATAGAATAAAAACTATCACCATCTCAACAGGTAATAGTGTAACAACATAAAAATAATATTCATGTTATTTGAGTGATCGTGTTCACAAGACAATGACGACAATAATGCAAGCTCCGCCATCAGAGATAAATGTCAAACAACCAACAGGAGACACACCATAATAAATGCTGGTTGGGAAAAACAGAACACTTATTTCTTTTAACATCACGGTCGTATAACTTTCATTCCCGCCCACCCCATCTTTTTGTGTTAATTTCCAATTTCTTAATTCCCTGAACAGAAACCTATTATTACTACAGCGGAAATTGGTGTAACATTTTATCTTTTTTTGTAGATTCTTTGAGAATTTATTATTCTAATAATGAAGGAATTATTGGAATAAAAACATATTTTTAATAACAAAACCCAACCCATTCAACATCAATACTTATTGATTATTTACAATCCAACTAAACCATTAACCACTTTCCTATACATGTACCTCCAACCAACCCCTTTTTAAAATTTAAACGACTCCACTATAACACATAGATTTATTAATCATTGGCTATTGGATGTCAAACATTTGGTTATTTTGACATGTAGTCAAGTGTGAGCCAGCCTCCAATGGGTTTTGAATCTCCTATGTTCTACCACTGGACCACAGCAAAAAAAAGTAAAGTTTGTTTTATTTAACGATGCCTCTAGAGCACATTGATTTTTATCTTATTATCGGCTACTGGACGTCAATCATATGGTCATTCAGACATATTTATTAAGAGGAAACCTGTTGTTGCCACATAGGCTACTCTTTCTGATAAACAGCAAGGTTTTTTTTATATGCACCATCCCACAGGCAGGACAACACATACCACGGCCTTTGATGAACCAGTTGTGGACCACTGGTTGGAACAGAAAATAACACAAACTGCAAATAGGTCCAATAAGAAGGATCGATCCGACGACAGACAGCTTCACAGGCAGACACACTACTATTTGAGCTACATCCCACTCCCCACAGGACCACAGAGGCTCATCCCAGATGGGTGATGAAGCAGAATATGAGATTTTACATCATGTCAAAGAGTTATACTGATATTATACGGGATATGATGTGATAAAAATCAATGGTTTGTTTGCTAACAAGACAAACTGGGTTTGAACACTGTTAAAAGCAACAAACCACAAAAAAAGCAAACCAAATTTAATTCAAAATAAAACGTAGCTAGAAAATTCAGGTTTGAGAATCATACTTCCCTTTACGCATTCAAATAAATTGATTTTAAAAAATGCTATCCAATGTCCATTAATTAATTTTGTTGAGTATATGTTTTTAAACATGAAACAATTTTGTCCTTCAAATTATGGTATATCTTTGTCTCAGAGATTAACCACATGAGGTAACCATGGCTATTAATTAATTTTGTTGAGTATTATATTCAGATGTTTTTTAAACATGAAACAATTTTGTCCTTCACATTCCATTCTTTGTCTCAGAGATTGACCACACGAGGTAACCATCTGTTGCTCTAAACATTTTCATCTGACACACAAACAAAATAATTCTGCACCCAAGAACCCTACAGCCGTGTTGAGAACTCAATCAATGAGAAACAGATTAATACCTTTTCAAACATTATTTAACCCGACTCTGTTAATACAAACAATGTGGGTCTTGACACGAATAAAACGCGGACAATCCACCAATTAACTCCGAGTTGCCATTCTAATTCAGAGATTTTAATTCAGCTTGTAGAAGCACTGAAACGACTCTCGACAATCTGCGTTTTACACTCAAATGACTTGGCATCAGGCCTGACCACAAACTCAACAGGCCGCTTAGTATTTCCATAAATCTATTCTGTGACTGCGCCTTTCCCAAGCAGAATAGGTATATTTTATGCAGCTGTCGTCCACAGAATAGGATTAAAGATTTTGACCTCCTGTGTTCGACTGTGAAACGTATTGACATGTATATTTTTCATACGTGTGTGCATCACAGTTATTTCAGTTCACGATCATCAAATTATGAGGCCTCTGTTGATCAGAATGCATGTTTAGGTAATTCAATTCAACAAGATTTAGTGTGTAAAGTTCATAAAGAAAGGAATGTTCAGGGTGGCAAGACTAAATAGGGGTACAATCCATGGGCGTAAATCCTGGGGGTATAGTGGGGACATGTCCACCCCCCATGTTTTTGATGGGGGGGGGCGCCAATATAATTATCCCCCCTACTTTTTGCTTAGAAAAACTGAACATTTCAGAGAAATTATAATGCCTAAATAATAATCTTTACCAGTATTTCTCTTTATTGTATCAATGTAACACCTAACCATGTCGTCTTAGCGCAAATATACCGAAGTACACA
>JAULBS010114602.1:0-29832 GCA_032355785.1 Symmetromphalus regularis | reverse complement strand
AAAATCTGGTAAAAACCCTCGGCAAGCCTCGGGTTTTCACCTGATTTAGTGCCCCTCGGGTGGGATTTCCCTATCCTTCCCCACCCAATATAAAAGAGTCTTATATTCCAGCACCGGTAAAAATCTAAGTACTCCAGTGTAATGGGCAAAAATAATTATATGTAATGTATACGTGCATTATAAGGACATGCTATACTTAAAATAAAAATACAAAGTTGGATTACGTGCGGTCAAAGCTGTCTGAAGCCATCGTCTTGGATCCGATGTGACAGCGGATGTCTTTTGAAGTTGTGAAAGCACCTCTTGTGTTTTTCTCAGGCGCCCAAATAATGATGTAAATTTTCGGCAAGAATAGTAACACTAATGACACTGATGCACTAAGAGAAATTGAGATAGACATTGTTAAGACCTTGCTTTCTCCTCCAAAGTAAATTGGAAAAAATCCAAGCCATATAATACAGGTAGTATACATGGTGAATCCAATGAATTTGGCTTCATTAAAGTTTTCCGGCAAATTGCGTGTTTTCACTGCATAAAGAGTGCACATGAAGATGAGAAACAAATCAAATCCCAGCGGTACAATCACTCCCAGAGTAGTCGTGTTACACACCAATCGAACTCGTTTTGTTGTTGGGTAGTCAAACTTCCAATCAGCCGGCTCGATAATTAACATGGCGGTAATAACGGCACACTCAACACCAATGATTATACCCGTTATAACAACCTGCGCTGAAGCGCTCATAAATCGCGGCTTCTTTGTCATGATCCGTTTACTTCCTTCAAGAATGCGAGCTATTCGATTGGTCCGAGTCACCAGAGCCCCATACATCAAGGAAAAGGACAATCCTGGAAGAATTCGCGAGAGGTAGCAAGTCACAATGGAAGGTTTTGCAACCATGACGAAGTTGCAGCTGTATGCTGTTGTTATCCCCAGCAAAATGATATAACTGAGTTCCCTTGTGGACGCCTTCACTACCGGCGTCTCGTTGTGGCGAATAAACACTATAAGAATCCAGAATGTGAAGAACATCCCGACACAGGCCACAGCCATGGCTACGACGGCTTCTGTGCTATCCCAGGTGATGGATTCCACTGGTATCTTCTCACAAACTGCGTGAATATAGAAGCAGTTATTATCAAAACATTCTATATAATGTTAAAGTGGCTGAATTGAGATTTATATAATTTTAATGTATTCATAAATAAATAGTGCTTTTAAATGAATAAATGAAGTGACTATTTCAGTTAGTCAAACAAACAAAATACATGAAACAAATTATAGATGTTTTCTACAGAGTTGCAAATGTAAAATACTTCCCTTTTCTTTAAATAACCATCTGAAAAAAATACTCGCTAGTTCTAATCAATGAACGTTACACAAAACAACATTATTGCAAATAAACGTATTTATATTAACGTTTACCCAAGCCTTGACAGTAATAATTGGATATATGTAGGGAATGTTTGAAATTTTTCGATTAATTTAATAACATCTAAAATTAAATAGTAAAATTAAACCTGGACTACCATTTACACAGTGATCTGACAGTAATTTAACGCACTGCCTGACATAATGAATTTGTCCCAGTCTGTTCTTAATGGATTGACGTTTCTATTCGTTTATTCTATATCAGGTATCTTACTGTGCCACACTAAATACGTTTACTCACCTTATATAAATTTAAAATGATATTTGAATGTAAAACAAACTGGTGTTCATAAACAAACTAGCAATTGTCAGTTTACTAATGATGAATTTTCTAAAGTCCCATGGATGAAATTCATATTTTTGTCAGTTTTACTTCTTTAATTTATTTGTATTTTTAGTATGTGCCATGTTGTCATTTTATCTATGTATACACTATTTTATTTTACCTAATATGCCACGGAATGACAACCAGAGCGAAGTAAAGTTCATTTCAGTGTATACTATATCTAGATAACAAAAACTTACCATCTAGTTCCTCGTTAGGTCTTTCGCCCAGAGGACAGGCTTCACACGTGGAGTTGTTTATCACAATGGCGTTATCCTTACACGGCGTACACACCCAGCAACATACCACTCCCTTCACTTGCTGCAATAAAAAGAAATATTTTTATAGCAACCCAGTAACGGGAAGTGCAGTGGTTATACTATAGGACTCACGGCTGGTAGCTACTAGGATCACATTTCAGTCGAGGCATGGGACATTTAATCTCATCATTAGCTCCAGTTCAGCATGAGTGCTCCACAAGGCAGAGTAGGTAAAATGACACCACTTACATCCATCAGCAGTCCATAACTTGCTTATCAAAGGCCCTGGTATGAGCTATCCTGTCTATGGGATAGTTCATATAAAAGAAGTTTCTGCTTGTCGATAAGAGTAGCCAGATTAGTGTGGCGGCTGCGGGTTTCATCTCTTCTACTAACACTAACCTCCGTCTTGGACAGACAGGACACAAAACTGTGTTGTGTGACCAGGATAGCGTGCTTCAACCTTAATTGAATATAAACAAGAAAATAAGAACAACCAACCACCAGCAACTCAGTAGTTGGTTATTAGGTTTTCACACCTGTGACAATTACGACACTTGATATAAAACACGATTGTTCGACTACCAACGTTTCAGTTCAGGTTTTATCAGATGACATGTAAATATATGTGTGGTGATTATTTTAATCAGCAATTAAGTGTCATAATATGCTAATTGGAATGTATGGTGTAAAACAGGGCTGTAGAAGGGTAAGAAAGGAGGCAGGATTGGGATCCTGCTGATTTCCAGTCATTGTACCACAAAATGTTTTTATTTAATGTAAAATAACATTTAAGAAACGATTTTTAGCCCCTCCACCGAAATAAATAATAAATAATTTAATAATAATAATAGTAGTAATAATAATAATAATTATACTACTACTACTATTTCTACTACTACTACTACTACTACTACTACTACTACTACTAAACCCTTAATTAAATTATTTACAATAACAACACACCTTAACGGATCCCTTTGGGCATGGCTTACTACAAACAGACTCCGGAGTAGTCCGTTGTCCGTTCGGCCAGTGTATGATACTAGAATTTATTTCAAGAGTTCCAGTCTTCCAGGTTCCCACAGTGACGTAGCGGTACGTGATGTTACCGCTGACGTCGTGTACCGCTTGGTAGTTGAGAATCTCATACCTGACAATGTAAAATTACATTATATCGAGTATTTATTAGAAAACATGCATTAGTGACCGTCTGAGCTGGTCATTTTGTATATAACACAAATATTATGAATACAGTTGAAATAATAATACTAATTACATGAGATTTAATTTTTAACCACGTTGTGTCCTTTATTTGGAAACATATATAGAAAACCTTAAACAACAGACACTTGGTTTCATCACTTTTTGCAGCACAGATCCTCATACTTTTCCTGAACTTCCTTTGTACTCAGAATTATATGGAGATACGGCTTTAATTCCGATTATAAAGACTATATAGATTTGATTTAAATATGAACCTGTGTGATGTGAAAATATAAATTGTTACCTTCCAGGAGGATCTCCACTTTCGTCAAAATGAACGCTGTCGCCGCTGTAGCTCTTAAAACTGACGTTCAGCAAGTACTCTAAATACATCGTCCCGTTTATAGGCGACATCTTGTCACACAGACCGGGATTTCCGTCACACAGGTCACCGTGCATGTTATGCAGTGCATGGGCCATGGTATACACTGCGTTCATCACAAACCCCAGCTTCGAGTCCTGTTCTGGGTTAGCAAGAGACTCATTTCCTGAAATATAACGCACAGTTTTAGATATACAGTAAACATAATGTTGTTTAATCAGAGATATAGAGGCCAATTCACTAAGCGTGATGTACTTAAACATGGATGTTTTGCAGGTATTCTATACAGGTGTTTAAGCATTGAAAATTGTAAATATGTGTAATTACACGAAAACAACAGAAAAAACGGGCATCGCAAATTATTTTGAAGGTTTATAAGGAAGACAAATGAGGCACCTATCACTGATTCACATAATGCAATACCTTATTTTGACTTTTCATATAGCTTTTCAATCAGTTTGGTGAATGGGCTTAGCAAATAAGGGGATGATCATTGTCATGTCTGTTCTGCCAGAGGCGACAAATGAATGCCTTTAGTTAACGATAACCATTTCTGTATCTGAAGATTCGTTCTTTTGGTCATCTTGTTTTAATTCAAGTTATCGGATTGTGTCTGTGCAATATTTACACTCTATCCTGGAGCTATAAAGTTGTGCTACTTTCTTTTGTCTGTGTTCGTGTTTTATGAGAAAACAAAATCATGAAAAGAAGTTACTGGACAAGCTATTGAATATACTGTGCCGTTTACAGACACTGGGAGACAGATCTCCAGGAAAGATACTGCATTATCACATTGATCCCAGTTTACTCCTGGCCCTTCTTCATGTCCACTACGATAATGGCGCTTACATATCCACAATCACCTTTTTTCACTGCACCTACCAGTCCACGGTTTTACATTACCTCCGGTGTTGCTAAATAACAAATCATCTCATCGATTTCTTTGTTCATGTCTATATCAAATTTATATATTGTAAAAGCCAATTAATGTCAGCACAGCTCGGAGGCAAACTGCTAATGAAAACATACAAACAAACATCGATTGTTAATAGTGAAACCTCTCTAAGATGTTGACGTGTACATCTTCGTTCAGGATAGGCTATACCTCGCGGGCGCTGCATAGTCATTTCACTGATTACAATCGTTCTCACTCGGTTTAACATAAGACGCAAAAATCAGTCTAGCGAGCAACCGCTAGCTATTTGATCCTGAACGTAAGTCAGGTTCAGGATATATAACTGAGTATAAACATAATGTTCAGGTTACAACACACTCCAGTAACTCTTCACTTGTGAAACAGACACCAAACATGAATATTTCAAAATGCTCCACGATATAAAGTTAGCATTTTTTCTCATTCCCAACTAATGAACTTCAAATATGAATATCTACATATACAATTTAATGTATTTTTAAGAATCAAAAGGTGTAATTGCCGATAATATGTTATAATTGTTAGCACCCAAAATCATTTTAATCCTTCTACCACATTGGTTGCTGGTTAGATGTACCTATTTCCGTGCGTTTTTTCACTTATCGCTCAAACACGCTGTCGTGGACACACGACTCAGCTTTCTGTGCTGTCTGGCCAGGACATAAGTTAGTGATAGTAGGAAAGACGAAACCCGCTACCTCCACTTTATTGTGGTTACTCTTACCGATAAGCAGCAAGGGGTCTTCTATAAGCAATAGGGAACCAACACGACAGTACAAACCACTGATGTTGATAAACCAGCTATGGAAAAATGGTCGATTTAAGTGATGTACATCTACCTAATGAATCCTGTGGAGCGCTCACTCTTGTTTAAGGGCGGGGGAGGAGGTAATTAGATTAAAAATTCCATCCCTTGACTGAGATTTGATCCCAGTATCGAGAATCTAACAGTATAACCACTGGCGCCGGCCATTGGTTGCTCTACTTACTATTAATGTAATAATAGTATACGCAGGCAATAAGAGACTAATGTGTAGTGTGCATGTGTGTTGGGGCGACATTGATGGGCACCGGGACTCGTCGAGGCGGGCGTCATGAGAGGAGGCGAGACCCCAGGTTAGAAACAGTTACGTGAAAAGAGCGCCTTTTCTTATTCAACTCGCATTAAGTGACTTAACCTACGGTCTTTTTCTAAGATTGATGACTAGATCACTCCAAATAAGCACCATTAATTTCTCATCTCACCCAATTAAGCTGTTATAATCTTTCTCATTATGTGCTCTGGAGTATCGCCCAGCGAGACCAAGAAAGAGAAATCAGACTTAACTAACTGGTAGAGCCAAATGAGCAAGGTCTTCTGTGGAATAACCTAGTGATCTTAATTTAGTTTTTCAAAATGTCTTGCGGTTCTGAGAAACTATGGTAAAATTTGAACGACATAAATGGTGTGTTGGATAAACTTCATTATACTGCATAAGAATTGTCATTATTACATAAAAAAGAATGCAATATAAAATATCTTAGAATCTCATAATTATTAGTAAAAAATGAAGAAGAAAATCTCTATTTATACAATGTTTACAGTTTTATAGATGAATGTCGATTATGTTATAACTTGAGATCTATGCCATGCAAGGTAATTGAAAGTGTGATGAGCGTGTGATGCTGATTAACGTGGGAGTTTCACAAAAAATAATCTACATGTATTCAACCCATATTTTCTTATTAAAAATATCACAAATAGCTACTGTGTAACTTAACCAATTGATTCCATTTTGTTTTCATTTGATCGAAATATAAAGTTGATAAATCATTAACATTAAGTGTAATCTAAACGAAAACTCATTATAATCAAACCGTATCTCTACATGCCAAAGTCCTAAGGGAGTTCATTGTCAAACATAATAAGATCGTAGTGATAGTTATCCAACTTGACAAACACATTAAAATCTACAATGCTCAGTTATGTTTGCTTCTTTGGGATAATGTTCTCAGACATTTTTTGATCATATTGTGTAAATAGTTGAAACTTCATGCTAACAATAATAGCAACAACAACATCTAGTACACAATGAACAGACATGTACTGTGTAAATAAGGCCATGCAAAATATATATTAGATTAGTGTAGCTATAGTTATTTCAGAACTATTCCTCACCAAGTATACCATAAAGTGGTTGTCACACTGTCGCTATGATTCTCTAGGTTCTGACATTGGCACTAAATATATTCAGGGTATAAAAACATGGGATCTTAAAGGACACTTGTTTTAAAAGGGATTTACACTTTCGTTCTTGGCCTGACAAGTAACAAGACAACATGAAGAGCACTAACATGAAACGAGGAGGTGAGTGTTCTTTTGCCATTGGTAAGAACTCAGAGCTTGTGTAGCTCTGTGATATAATTATAGAACGCAGATGAGATGGGCGAGAACTCGATTCTCCGAGGATCTACAAATTCAATTTTTAATTGTTAATTGAAATTGGACGCGACCTATTTTCGTAGTGGTATAACGTGACGGTGTCTATGGATGACCCGGGAAACCGTGATTCAGTTATAGCAATCTCAGGACGTTGGTGCAGACCAAATACACGCGCTACAATGGCTGCAGGATTGGATGAAGACACAAGCAATGACTTAGCGGCAGTTTTCACTAACAATGTAGAAACTGGCTATTTTATCAGCACATCGCCAGATTACAGGAAATTGTAAATCAGTGCTTTTCATGCTCATTCAGGAACAAGCTAAAAATATTGCAGAAAAAATATTTTTGGCTATTTTCTTTGTTAGTATGAGTTTATCAAACATATTCATACTGATTTCTTGTTGTGTGAGAACAAGGTGGGGTGGGAGTGGGGTGAATACTGAAGTTAATAATAACTCATTTACGGAAAGTTCAACAATACAGTCAATCAAAATGTCTTCTCCGTGATGAAGGGTATTAATATTCTTAAAAAGATCTGGTTACAGACTACAATATTTCGTTAGGCAAAAAAAAAAAAAAAAAAAAAAAAAAAGGCCGAATCTATTTTTGTTTAAGAAAAAAAATCTTTTTTTCAATTAATTTAGATGTTTTTTGATGCCCGATATAACAAAAGTCTACAAAAATCAACCAATTGAAAAACTAAAAATAGGTCAGTCCAAAATGGTGAATATTAAATATTTTTACACCCCACAACTTAATAATGATCAACTTACACTATACAAAATTGCATAAAAATTTTTTCAATAGATTTAGATACTTTTAGATGTCCAACATAAGATGCTAAATAATCCGCCATATTGGATTTGACTTAGTTTTCATTTCCTTTCATTTCAAAATCCCTACCTTTATGGTTGAATATTGTGGAATTACCATTTTGTATGACAATGTCAACATACACTTTGAACTTCATGGTCAAACTTCAGTATCAAACAAACTGAAGTCTTATGATAAATAGTGACGCTTCTAATGAAGTAGGTTAAAAGAACATTAGCATTAGGCAACGTTTATGAAAGGAAGTTTTAAAATAACTGAATGGCTATGTATTAGGTGTGTTAAAAGAACATTAGCATTAGGCAACGTTTATGAAAGGAATTTAGTTCTAAAATAACTGAATGGCTATGCATTAGAGAATACGTATATCAGATTTGATACCTAAAAGAATGATATTTTCAGCTTTCTTTCAGTGATAATCATTAAGTGTGTTCGCCATCTCATAGCTGCACTGATATACTGTGTTACGTCTGTCTGGTCGTTAGCATTTTAGTCTTGTGTATCCTTGTAGATATCAAGGAACATCTGTTCAGTGACGATTTGGGATAGTTACCTATCAGAGCAGCCGAGCCCATCATATACAGATCTGAGTGTTAAATTTAGACATCCATGCAATGTTCTTCTATGTGTGTCTACAGTTATGAGTCTGGGTTGTTGACTTGTTAAATCGCTCTATGAAGTCTAGGAATGCTTAATGGTCGTCCGAACATGTCTATATTCATACAAGTAATATTAAAAATACCCCTGTAACTCTGCTTTAGAATCTTTCTGCTTCAGCTTGGAACATAAAGTCCAGATTACGATGGTGCACCAGGATATGATGCAACGAATGTTGTCTATAAGCTAGTTGTGGACTGGAAGAGCGTGTTTTATAAACATCAGCCTCATTTGTTTTAGACTACTTACCGCAAGCAGATGCAATCGAGAACGTAGTACGTTTAATCTAAATTATTGCTCTTCGATATAACATAAGCCAGTCAATCTTGATATACTGGACCTTTATAAATTGGTACGATTCAAACTGTACATCCATGCGAAATACTCGACGAAGTGGCATTAGAGCTAACATCAAAACGCATTAAACAATAGACATCCAATTTAAAATGTGATTCATAAGAATCACCACATTCTAATAAATAGTACTGAACAATCTCTTATTTGTCATATCACTGAAAATACGTTTTAAACCAATATGTCTTTTTTCTTTAATAATATTTTTATCTAGACTGTTTACCAACATACTTCATAGCCTACTCTATCTATGACATGCTGTTCTGATGGTATTTTGTGATCAACGAAAATTGAGATATACTGAATGTGGTGCAAGTCTAACAATGTAAGCGTTTTAATCAATTAGCCATTCTTGGTTTTTCAATCCTAGTAAATTACAGTCTGTCTCTGCAACAACTCGTGTTTATAGAACATTTAAAAAATCATTTAAACTACCTGACACACTGAAAGAGAAAAGCATGTGATTTAATGCATTCTGATACAATCAAAAATAACAAATTGTGATTTAAACCCAATCACATGGTTAAAACGAATACGAAAATTTGTTCTTTAAACCGCTCTGACACAAAAAATAATTTTTTTGTAGAGCTAGCTATCATATGATGATAGTAAACAGTTCAATATTTGCAGATCGTAATAAATCTTGATAAACGACTCAAGGTAAAACATATTGCTGGTGTAATCATGACCGCTGAGACTCCTTGACTTGCCATGTAAGATGGAAGAAGTGAATTTATCACAGCCGACTGGAGCCGACTGCATGGTTATCCATGTGTTCATTGTGATTATACTGATCGAAAATTGTTACTGCCATAACGAATACAGTGAGCTGTCTAGTTACGAACAGATAAACACTCGATACTATGTGCGATGGACTACAGTATTATTTATAAATACATTTTACATTGGGAAAACTTTCGGATGTACTAAAATTACATGCAACTCAAAATCAACTAACTTCTTTTCGTTATTTATTTATTGGCGGCACGAAACATTTTGACGGAAACTTGTCAGTTGCACATAGTTCTCGCCACTTCCGAATATCTTGGTCAAATGACGTCACTAAATAATAACAGCACGGTAATACATGGCTCTATTTGTTACCATATTCAGTCTGATTCATGAACACATTCTGCATAACGGTATCATATTTTGAAGAAAAGAACAAAACAAACCAAACCAAAGAACAACAATAATTAGTCGATTATACAAACTAAATTAATACGTCTGTACACTGATCTTAAACTGACCTGAAAACTTCAAACTGCGCGTGCATTGAAGCTGTTGGAAATTGTCTTGTTATTAAATTTCACTTTCAAAAACTTAGGTTCAGACAAAAGAACAGCAAAATATAACCAATTAAGTAAACTTGTGACAGATCATAAAGCTGTTAAATGTACATTAGTTTCCAACTTAGCCTTGTGAAACGTTTGTAAACAGGTATACCAGAGAAGAAAATTGCATCTCTAACCATATGTGGTTGCAGTCTATTTAATTTTCACTCCTTCATTATTTTAAACGACCAAACAGTTGTTATGTTGAAAACCGTATGATTTAACATAGCAGTCCTAAAAATATATAGGAAAAGCTAAGAACAGAATTGAATACATTTTATATCAGCAAAAACAAAACTTTCAATCCTTCATTTATATACTACCCATTTTGTCGCACACACATACACACAGGCAGAAACAGAAACACACACGCACATACACGAACACACATACACACATACAGAGAAACACACACATACACACGAATACACATACACAGAAATACACACACACACATACACAAAAACACAACCACAGACACAGATAAACACCCGCATGCACGCATACGTTATTTGATCGGTGGATGTTAAAAGGTAACGAGTCATAAACCCTTTTTTTCTCAACAGAACACATAAAATATTAAATGAAGATGGAGCAGTATAAATTCTGATTGCTACTAACCTAGCATAATATAAAATACCAATATGAGTTTTATTTCATTAATATAGCCACTACAATTGTGTGTTTTTTAAATTATTTTTATATTTAAAATATTTTTTTTAATCGGCTTCAACATTTTAGAGTTTTTGAGCTGCAGTGATCCACTGGTAGGACATCAGACTTTCAACCTGAAATGCGTGGATGAAATTCCCTGAGGCTGGATTATATTTGACTACGTATCAAAATTTCAAATGTTTCATACAGTAGGCAATAATTATGAAATCAATGCTATTAAACAAAACAAAACAAAACGAATATTTTAGTTTTGTAAGAAGAAGACCCAGATCATTCAAAATAGATATAATTAAACCCAATCTTTAAATTTAATCCATGCATTCAGAATGGACAGCTGTATAATAATACAAATAGATACTATATGATTGTCAATTTCAGCAAACTTCAAGAACTTCCTACACAAAATTCGAAATGAGAATACACCATATTTATGACGCATTTTCTCCTGAACAATGGATAATAAAAGAACATTATTTTACGAAGGAAATAAACATAGTAGTGAGTTTGATATTTTATTTATTACCCCAGTCAGATTTTATCGTGATACTTTAAAAGGTTCTAAGAAACAGCATACATGGCAGGCGGAATGCACACAGTTCACACAGTTGCCTTTCATTTCTCCAAGCGTTGAGCAGTAATCCTATAAAACATTTTATTTCTGTAATTAAAAAAAATCAATAACTGAATTGTATAGTGAAAAGAACATTTTATCCACGTCACAATGAGATTCCTAGCATGAAACAAAATGAAAGCAAAATTATCTATTTCAACTTTGTGGTCAAAGAATGATGCCATCACTTTTGTGATAGAAGTCTGCCGATATTATACGCAGTGTCGCTAGATTACACAATGGTTCAACATAAAAAACTTTAAACTTACTCCTGAACCATCGAAGTACATTTTCATAATTATTAAAAAAAAAAGATAATAATAATACTAATTAATAATAAATAATAATAATTTAAAATAATAATAATAATAAAATAAAATAATAATAAAAGTGTACAGATAAAACCTGTTTAAAAGAAGAATTCTGTCAGTTCAATACTTATTACTTATGCAAAACGCAAACACCTTTTCATAAATTTCATAATATAATAATAATAATAAATAATAATTATATAATAATAATAAATAATAATAATTTTAAAAATAATAATAATAAAAGAATAATAAAAATGTACAGATAAAACCTGTTTAAAAGAAGAATACTGGCAGTTCAATACTTATTACTCATGCAAAACACAACACCATTTCATAATAATAATAACAATAATAATGGTAATAAATAATAATTATAATTAAAAAAGAATAATAAAATAAAAGAATAATAAAAATGTACAGGTACAACCTGTTTAAAAGAAGAATACTTGCACTTCAATACTTATCACTCAAGCAAAACATAAAACATCATTTCATAAATTACAATTAACTTAATCATAGCATTTGGTCAACGCATAACATAATGCTATTATATAATTCAAAATCATTAAGAAAATACAATAACAGTTTTTACACAGACCCATATCAATAGAACATCCTATATTATGTTTGTGCTTAGACTACTTATGACTTTTTTGAAAATAAATAAGTCATAATATTTTCTATTAATAACTTAAAAGCGATCCACTCTTCAGCCCAGTCGCACCAACAATTGAAGTGCAAAAAGATTATAATTTCCGATTGTGTGTATTTATATTAATACATTTTACGTGTAAAATGACGTAATTAATGAACTGCATCATAGCGTGTATTTATATTAATAATATTTATATGTAAAATTATTGAAGTAATGAACTGTGTCATTGTGTGTGTTTATATTAATAATTTTTACGTGTACAATGATTGAATTAATGAAATGCGCCATTGTCACTTTTATTACTCATTCAGTATAACTTTTATTAACCCTCACAATTTTGAATCTCCTCATCCTCCACTTAATCTGTTTACACAATTTTTTCATTTTAGGAACCTCCAAATAATTATTACTTTCTTGATTACACTCTCCTAACTGCGTAAGATTATAAATAATTTAAATACACTAAGTATAACTATTATAATAAAGATTACATTAATGCGCACCACAAAAGTGTATTCCGTGGTACATCTCTCCACAAATATTCTGCTCTCACCACCGAGCCTAGTACCAAAGATAATTCTAAATGATCTTTACGCAATGATATGTCTCCACCATCTCCCAATGTTCCTATCAGTTTCCTGCAGCCCGGTGGGTGGGATTAGCGTGTTTGTGAAATAGTTAACTTTGATATGAAGCTGATTATCAGCAAAGCCGATGTATTCGGTGATAAAGTCGGCCTAGGCTGTCAAATGGTCGTTGACGTATAGCCAACTTTATATCAAAATCATATTGGAACGGAAGAATTCAATTTCAGAAATGAAACTTGTCAAGAAATATAGATATATTATTCATTAATAAGTTATTGGATGGAGTGGAATCTCGCAGAACATCTTATCTTGTAATGAGCAAGTAATACCGGACCACCACGCTTTAATTACATCAGCAAAGACAGAGGTAGAATCAGATACGATACACAAACAAAATACATTTACCTACTTTGATAGGGGATGTAATGATAAAATAGAATTCAAAGGATTGATGTTATACTTAATAAGAAACTAGAGAAAATATATTCAGTATATAATTCACTTACATTATATTAAAATAAAAATAATTAATTATGTCGAAGTATTCAAGAAAAGATATGTTAAGGAATATGGACGTTTGAAATCTTAATAATTTTTTATATACTCAACCAAAAAATAAAGTATGCATGTTGAAATATTGCTTTTTTTTTTAATGTGACATTTCTTCATAATCTAAAACCACTTGTGCGGAACTTGTGATATTACTGCTCTCCTCCTAAATTCCTGTCATGAATTTCGTCTGGTTCATGAAATAAATGACTATTGATTACAGGCATAATTTCTTTTTTGGTTGAGTACATATATTCATTTTCAGTTTAGGAGCAATTACTTAGGCTTATATATATAATTGCTCCTAAACTGAAAATAAATGCTGCTGATTTATATCGTTCGTTTTCGGAATTACTTTAATAATCAATAACTTGGAAATAAATGGTTCAAATTAAACTGAAAATAATTAGTATTTTAATATGTTTCTTAACCTTTTAGTTTGATATATTTGATGCAATAATGTCTTTATAACAATACATTGTTATAATTCCACAAAATGTAATGTGTTCGTGTACATCAAAGTCACATCATACAAAAAGAAATAATATTATTTGAAAGGACAAATGTCATTTTAAAAGTCGAACTAATTCGACTTTTGATTAAATAATATAAGCTTTTCCTTGTAGTAGCTTTAGTACACACTGTAACAAATTGAAACTGCATACGGACTGAAATAAATGTCATTCCTCGAGGTGTTTTCAAATAATTACGAATAACACCAAATAACCTGATTATATATTTGAACCCATCTACAACAATTAAATAGTTTGATGTTTCGTTTATAATGGCAGACCTCCAGAAACATTCTTCAACATTGTAATTATTATCAACGTGTTAATGTGTTATACCTCACCTTTCCATAAAAACACACATGCTCTTAGTTATAATTTTAGTAGGTTCTTTGACACCCCCTCCCCATTCAAGACCTACGGTCTCCTACTGTGTACTGTTTGTACGAATAATATTATTTATATGTTGAAAATAATGTTATATGTCATACAGATAGTTACACACAGATTATGGAATAGTGTATTTCTGGCATAAGAGGATAGCGTCATATAGAAATCAAACTATATTACCGGTCAGTAGACTTTGCCTATCACAGTATACGGCTGACGCTCGTCAGGAAAATCCTTTTTGTGGGGCGATTTAAATGTAGCATCGTAATATTATAGCCAAAATTGGTTTAAATATTGTAGCATTGTAACATTATAACCAAAATTTGTTTAAATATTGAAGTATTGTAACATTATAGCCAAAACTGATTTAAATATCGTAGCATTGCAACATTATAGCCAAAATTAGTTTAAATATTGAAGCATTGTAACATTATAGCCAAACTTGATTTAAATATCGTAGCATTGTAAAAGTATAGCCAACATTAGTTTAAATATTAAAGCATTGTAACATTATAGCCAAAATTGATTTATATATCGTAGCATTGTAATATTATAGCCAAAATGGGGTGAGGGACATCATTAGATTGATTAAAAAATTTATCATATTTTAGTATACTCCTATCTTTAGTGAATATATACATGCGGGGGGAGGGGGGTTCTATTTTTTTTATTCCTCTTAAGCACTTACCATATTCGCTAGAATGTTTCCAGGTAATGAAACTGTTTTTATTTCATATCATAGCTCGTTGAACCCCTACTAAAACAATTATATTCAGACACTGGTAATTATGCCAATTATAATGGTTAGATGCCAGTTATAATTTATAAACACTCTCCATCAAACGATGTCGATATTGAATATACCGTATAATTAAATAAATACGAGAGGACAATCCACCTGGTGTTTCATACACGTTATACAGCTGTTATAAGGTGAGTATTTTCTTTTATATTACCATTCCCTTGTCTATTAGCTTCAGCGATCAATTACGGACCCACTGCTTCACCAAATGTGAGTTTTTATATTTAATTGTTTCTTAGCATTGCTATTACTGACAAAAAAAAAAAAAAATTAACATATACTGTTGAAATTTTTAATAGTAAATTAATGCTTTACGGAAGTGGATTGTCATAGTGAATTACGTCAGTTATAATTATGATTATGTAATTATCTATATTTCTAGCTATAATTATGCGGGTTTTTTTTTTCTAGATAATATTTTTCTCATATCTTCCGCCGGTAATTTTGCTGTTGTTCAATAAGATATGATACCATGTAATTACACCTAATCGCTCTCTGTTTTTACTTAATAATCATAAATCTCCGTCATATATCGATTGGTCGCAGTGTTTTTTTTAAATCTTTTCCTAGCCATTTAAATCACTTACGAGGGTTTAACGACCACTGTCTGTTGTATAGAGTGATAGGCAATATTACTACCCGGTAATATGCTTTGATTTCTATATGACGCCATCTTGTTATGCCCCAAATACACCATCTCATAATCCGTGTGTACTATCTTTATGAATTATTTAGCTGCAGGATTTCGCTTGTGTTAAATAAAATATAAAATGATAGGCATGCCAGAAGTGATATTTGTGAAGTAAGCTGTTTTGTATAACAATGTTGAAGTGTACAAATGAGTAAAACAAATTATCCAAATTTGTGAAAACACGCTTTAATTATTTTGAAGAGTATCTCTTCCACAACTATGAACATTATAAATCAATGTCAGATCAATGGCTTTCAACTTTTGCTTAATATAAAAAAAATATAATATAATTTTGATTCTAAAATATTACAATTATAAATCAATATGGAAAGGTTTCTGGAATGAATAACAGAGTCGAGTTGTAGAGTTACGTAGACTCCATTAAGCTTAGCGTGTACTCTGTCACCTTTGTCAAACATTTCTCTGGGGTGATAGGATGCCATAATATTCAAAACCGTGTTTGCATAAACCAAGAAACATATACTGAAGGTATAAATCTAAACGAAATACACAGGTGCATTTTGACAATAGCAACGTTAACAAAGCCATTGTTTGAACAAACAGAACCCCACCAATTGTAATATTAAATTCCTCATATTCACAATTAATAGAGCATTCTCAGATTATAATCTATGTTTTCTTAAATTATATTTTTTTCTGCTATTTATTGAAAATATTTTATTGCCTATAAAAATACAACTGAAGTTCTATAGCTTATATAACCTCGTATTAAACAATACACGAATGACGGCAATAAATGTACATGCATATGAATAAATACAACATATTACAAATTTAATACCGAAATGAGAGGAACATTCATCTGATATTCTTCTTGCCTCAGTATACACCTTTACATCGGTCTTAATGTATCTGTATGCACTGATACTCCAACAAGTAGTTTTCAATGTTATAAATGAGTAAACTGTATGAATCTAAGACTAATATCTGTTTTGTGAGAACACTGTTCTGTTCTACGATCTACATACAAGCAATCTATCGCAGTTAACATAATTTGTGTTACAAATTCACTCTCTTAAAACCTTACTTGTTTGGACACTAACTACTGCTAATACTGAGTATTAACAATCAGCATGGCATACGATATACTTAATGTTTTGTTTATAAAATTTCATAATTATAAAGCGGATATTAAACGAGCTACCATTCACTATCAAATTTATCACGAGTGAAGTTATTTCAAATTTGACAGTAAATGTTAGTAAATTTAATTTTTTATTCTATTTATAACCCCAGACAATTTTAATTATTTCACATTTTAAAAAAACAAAAAATAATAAGATAAATAAATAAATAAAAATAAGTATAAAATAATATAAATTAAAATAAATAAATAAAAACATGCAGGGCTTATATCTTTATGGATGACGTTATATTAAAGTGTTCTTAATGTTAGTACATGGAAGTTCATTAGTCATAACGGCATGGACTACTCTATACAAGTTTAAATATTAAGAGTGTCCGCTAGAGTAATACAAATAAAATACTGACCTGTACATGATACATTCTGACGGATATCACTTCCTGGTTGGCCTATGTAGCAACCAAATTTCTCCTGCCAGAACTCCTTAAACCACGGGTTTCTCGAATTGTTGTTGTATCTCAGTGTAGAATAGTACGAGTTGAAATCTCTCAGTGGGGGCGAGTAGAACTTGATGGACATCGCCCCAGCAGCGATCTTCTCAACACCCTCAACTACATCTTTTCTATTACCCCAGCCATCACTACAACAACAGCAACAACGTAAGAACATTAGACATTTTCAAGTTATACATTTTGAAATTTTATTTCTTACACTCAGACGATTAGATGACAACATATGCAGATTTACAGTGACACGCCAAGACATGGGTAATCAGCAACTATTATATGTCATGGTATTTGTGACACACGGTTTACAGAAGAAACCCGTTACCAGTATGTGCATGTAGGCTTCTTATCCGGATTACAAGCAAGAGGTATTTTATATAGGAACTTTTCCAAAGACAGGACATGACGTGTCACAACCTTTATTACACCAGTCATGGATCACTTGATGGAAATAGGAACAATTAAAGTAGTGTCTTTGTATGATCATAATAAAATTTATCAGTGATAAAAAAATAATATAAAATAAAATAAACGACCGTTTATAAAACCATAAAACAATTTATCGCCCACAGAAGGGAGAATATGCAAAATCCTATTATTGTATGATTTCAACTAAACATTTTATTCTTGAAATAACTGCGAAAGAAAATATGTAAATCTGAATGGCGTTGAAGAACCGTAAAAAAATTATGTTCCATAGCACATAATTATATCAATCAGACAATAGCTTTTTTTTGAATTAAACATTGTGTGACCCCCAATAGCCGATGTTTACTTTTGTGCTGGGGGGGGGGGGTGTCGTTAAATAAATAAATAAATAATAATAATAATCAGACAATAGCTTGTTATATTTTAAATTTTTCTTCCGCGTTCCTTTTACATTTGTTCAAATAGATTGGTAAACAGAAAATCACTATAAGAAAAATCTGTTATAAACATTAAAAAAACAAGACAACAACAAACAAAACAACTATGGATGTATTATTATTTTGTACCTACAGGTGTCATAATGAATTGAAAGGGGAAATTTGAAAATATAAGCGCCTGGGTCTGAATAAGATCTAAATTTTCATTGCTTGTATTTGAACGAAGCGTTTATTACCATTAAAAGACCCATTAATTTTATTAACATAATAAAACAAAGTGCCAGTTATCTTGGTTTAACTCTGCTTTATGTAATATATACAGCTTACTTATTAAATCCAATTAACCGCGTTGTGTATGTTCACATTTAAACATTATACAAACTTTATAAAATAACTGACAGTCATTAACTGATAACATCAGACAGTTATTAAAGAACGACAGAAAAGGATATTGAACGAGATCGTTATGCACCGTGATGTCCCATGGATGCAACCATTAACTGAAAGGTCTTGGTCATATTGCCAACTCTGAAAAACTGAATGACAGTGATAGAGATTTTTGCATGATTAACTACACGCAATCATAACCGTGGTGAGAAAAAAGAAAAAAAGTCAAGCTGGACTAATCATAAGTGTACTTTTGAAACACTTGATACTTTTCAGTCTCATATAAAACTTCAAAAATTATCTTGACGTTGTAATTTCATTTAATTCCCAATGATACACTTTAATAACCAGTATCAGTAAACTATGAAGGCTCGTAAGAAAGTGTTTGGTAATTTAAACAAACCAAACACACGTGTATGCTTGATATTAAATAGTATCTGCTTACAAAAGCAGTTCTGCAGGGAAATTTAAGGGATGTATTTCCATTTGTGGTCTCCCTGCATATATACAATACAAAGACCACTATAAAGTAACTAAATCCACGACGTAAAGTTGCCATTAAATAGCAGACAGTGTGACATTTAAAACATTTTTTCACATCAGTGTAATAGGTCTTTAGAGAAAACTAATACCAAGATCGCTGTAAACAAGGCTCTGGTTTTATAAAATATTTATAGTCGTTACATAATGATAAATTTCTGTATGCAATTTCACTGACTTTTAATCATATTAAAGTGATACGATAGTGTGCTCAGTAATTTAACACAGGATATTTTTCTAAGTGTGTGAGTAGGAGGGTGTGGGGGGGGGGGGGGAGTTTGGCCAAATTATTATGGGTATATAAAAAGTGCTGCGCGAAACGGTGAATCTATACACAAAATTAAAACTGGCCTGCAACATCAGTTGGTATAAAAACATACAATTATAACGAAAGCCTTTAAAACATTTTATATGTTATTGTTGTTTTAGTCCAGTCATAATACCCACCCCCGTGCCGTAATGAAATGATTTATAAATTATTTCAATACTTATGCAATTCCGTTTAAACAATAAAAATAGCTTCTCTGGTTATTGAGATTTTGACAAATATTAAAAATAATACAAAATGGTGGCCATTTTTAAAGATGGCGGCCAAACGGAAATTTTGGAAAACGACTCCTATGCCAGTTTTCACCACAGGCATATCAGTAATGAATTCAGGTCATAAAAAACAGCTTTCCCTTTAATAAATCTTGGTTTTTGGGCTTCAAGAGTGTAAATGTCAATATACATACACAACACCATTATATTTCAAAAATCTGTACTATTTAAATAACTATCAGAGATTTTGAGATGCCGTAATGAAATAATTTATAGATTATTGTAATGTCTATGCAGCGCAGTTTAAAAAATAAAAATCGCTTCTCTGGTTATCGAGATTTTGACAATTATTTAAAATAATGCAAAATGACAGCCCTTTTCAAATGTGGCGACCATTTTTAAAGATGGCGGGCGAACGAAAATTTTGGGAAATGACTCCTGTGCCAGTTTTCATTACAGGCATGTCAGTAATAAATTCAAGTCATAAAAACAGCTTTCCCTTAAATACATTTGGGGTTCTGGAGTTTAAGAGTGTAAATGTTAATATACATACACAAAGCCATTACATCTTTTTCTTAGACTGTTATTTAAAAAAAAAAAAAAAATATCAGAGATTTTTAAATGCCATCATTAAGTTAGTTATAGATTATTTCAACAGCTATGTAACGCAGTATAAACAATAAAAATAGCTCCTCTGGTTACCGAGATTTTGACATTTATTTAAAATAATGCAAAATGGTTCCCAATGTTAAAGATGATGGCCAAACGGGAAATTTTGGGAAATGACTCCCATACCACTTTTCATCACAGGCATGTCAGTAATGAATTCAGGTCATAAAAATAGCTTTCTCTTTAATAAATCTTGGGTTCTGTAGTTCAAGAGTGTAAATGTCAATATACATACACAACCTCATTATATTTCAAAATATCTGTTATACTTAAAAAAGTATCATAGATTTTGAAATGGCGTAATGAAATGATTTATAGATTATTTCAGTACCTATGCAACGCAGTTTAAAAAATAAAAATCGCTCCTCTGGTTATCGATATTTTGACAATTATTTAAAATACGACAGGAGTAAAAAAAAAACTCCCAGGCTTATTTTCATCACAGGGACGTCAGTAATGAATTTCAATCATAAAAAAGGTCCCCTCTAAAAAAACGCACAGGCTCTGGTATTATGACTGGACTATTTGTATTAACACTGCCACAACGACTTGGACTGAAAATGGCGGAAGTGGTCATTTTGTGGTCACATTAAATCTGTACAATATGCCACTTGCACAACAGTCAAATGTGTCGTCAAAACGACAAGGAATATTCTAGTATTACATTAAATCTGTACAATATGCCATTTGCACAGCAGTCAAATGTGCCGTAAAAACACCAAGGAATGTTCTATTATTATTCTCTGTTAAAACCATCATCATCGTCAAATGGTATTGTTTTCCCGGATTGTTGCTGAACTCCTACATGGATAACTATTTGAGTCACTGAGAAATGCAAGCTCCCTTACTGCATCAGTGAATGGACTTAAAGAGATTTCTTCTTCTCTTCCTATGTTTGCCATTGTGTTTGTAAATTGCAGTAAATATAACGGCAATCCTTGTCAACCAATTGATATAATATTTATAATAAGCTGACCTATGGAACACTATTGAAATGATATTGTATTACGTAACTGTGTGATGTAAGACACCGTGCCAACCATAGTTTATTACTGTATCATTGAAATAGACAGAGCGACGTAACAGCTCCAACACGTGACTATCTAATGCAGCTATCACCAGGGTAGTGGCATATATTGACGTTTCATATTAGTGCTGGAATTACCTCATACAGTACATACAACATAATAATGGGCAATTAGTTTGTCTAATATCTCGCGCTACCATTACAAAGAATGAAGATGTCATTCACTCATCGTTCTTATTAAATATGCATAAACGTTGCATGGGTTGAGTCTAAAAGTAAATGCATTTAAGTATGTTTAATGCTGTTACTATACAAATATAGCACAAACCGTCGTCGTCATGATGACAATTACTACTACCACCACCACCCCATCACCATTGTCATCATCGTCGTTGTCTTCATCATCATCATCATGAATACTAGTATGTCATCATAATCATCATCGTCACTGTTAGCATTATCACCATGACCATTACTACTACTATCACCACCTCCATCATCACCACCACCATCATACTCATCATCATTGTCATCATACTGTCATCATCATCAGCAGTAGAAGCAGCAGTATCAGATATACTGAATGAAAGAGATTTACCTGCCAATTACCAGGAACTTGCCGACCGCTGACTTCCTTTCAATGGCTTGAAAGAGTTTGTTGACCGTGATGCCCTCGCAGAAGCATACTACCACGGTGGCGTTAGGGGTGACCAGCAGGTTCTCCACAATCTTGTCGAATGCGTCCATATCACTAGAGCTGGCAATGTTTTCAGTAGTTGCAATACAGATGTTACTTCGTTTGGCTATATCTTCAAATTCCTCCATTCCTCGAACTCCGTAGTTACCTGAAACAGATTACAAATATTAATTTTTAAAAATATTTATTAATTTTATATTCAGTTTTCATAAATTATTTTGGTTCAGCTAAAATAATGATGGCAGGCCTGAAAATCATTATTATGTTCTGCCAGTCAAAATGTCCGACATCAATGAATTCATGCTGGAAATAAATAAATAAATAGAAAACAACCTCCCACTCCTCAAAACCCCCCAAATAAAACAAAACGAAAAACAAATAAACAAATATAATAAAAATAATAAAAACAATTCTCCTCCTTCGATGCTATATTTTATGCTAGTTAATTTACCCAGTGTTTGGGATATAGATAGGCTGCATCAAGAGTATGTAAATGTGAAGATAAATATGATAATCGTTGAATTCAGACAATCACGAAGTCGTTCAACTTTCAATATTAGTGTAAGGAATGTGTCTTACGGCATAAGTGCACGAATTGATAAAAATAAATAAATTTTAATGTCAATTGTAAAGATAATGTTTTCCAATACACAAGTAATAAAATTATTCTGTAGTAATATCAAAAGAGCTGAATAAACATTAGCAATTCAAGGATTAAAACTACTGGCTTGATCAAACGCAACTCCGGCATTGTATGAACATAAAACGTATTCTTAGATAAATATTATTGTGGTAACACCAACATAGGTACACATGTACATATTGTAGGGTAATCACCTTGTTTATAACTAAATATATATTTAATTACTCTTCAGAGAATCATGACTCCGTTCATCTAATTCAGCACTGTTTCTCTGTAAAAGTGATTGCAATGCTAATTAACGACGTGTAGCTTTCATTAATGTCAGTGTATTGGCTTAACAGTTAAAATAGTTTGACCATCATGCGACATGTTTAGGTCAATCAACATCTCTCAGGGGACAGGATGAACTCACGTTCTAACAAGTGCAGCTGAGTTTCAGCGAATCCCAGAAATAAACACAATCTCAGCAGGGAACATCTCACAATTTGATCAAATAACGACTTTTCTAAATTTGTTTCGTGACATATCATGCATCTGTTATAGTCAAATCTGTCTGTGCATGGCACGTGATGGACTACAAATAGGGTCCTTTATCAGCAGATGTCCCACTTCTTACCTTTCTTATAATTTCCGACTTATTTCATTAAAACCAAAAGGCAGGAATAACTGACAAATCAGTCATGATACCACGTGTTCAGGATAGTTGAGTTGTATCTCCTACCCTTTGGTTTCCAGTAGAGTAGCTCAAGCCAGCTATAACTCTATATAATGGCAGTCGTTTTAACTTCGCGCTATTGTTACAGTGGGATCAAGGTATTTGCTAGTTGTGAATGTGACACGTTAACTTGTGATGTTTAACCTCTAGCCTGTATTTGATTTCTTCCTGAGATGCCCCCTGTAATTAGAACAATTGAGGATGCAGCTGTGCGATGTAGCCACACGGAATCAAATTACCTGGGTTTATCCGACGTCTTAACACGGGGTTACAGGACATCAACGAGCAAATTCGATCTTACACTGGTGCACACAGCTGATAATAACGTATCTGTGTGCTGACGCCATCCCTACTACGACTTACGTTCTCTTTCACACGGCGACGTCTACATGGTGTGCCGTGGACTTATTATTCTTCAAACATCTACTTTATCGGTTGTTCTAACCGCGAACTAATGTCTGGTCTAGGAAATAGTTTTGATAATAAACAGTGAATAGTGTTGTTGGATGGCAAAACTGTTATTAAAAACAATCCGTGGGTTTTATCTTATTCTTTTGATTTAAAGTTAAATGTTCATGACCTCATATGTTAATAGACAGAAATAAAAGATCACACGATAACATATATATCTCATTACGTTAACGGACACTTCACTCAACCGTCAAGCTGTATACATTCTATTCTGTAGCTTTATATGATTCTTGATCAACGCCATGATCATGCCATAACCATACCTGTCATGTGTATTGAAGCTATCCCTTACTTATTTCTATCAGTATATTTTCAATTTGCCTCCAAACGTTCTCAATGGTGTTCGTACTATTTCTTTAACAACATACATAGGCAAGTTATTATCCAATATTAAAACAGCGTTGGGTGGAGTATTTACAGGGCAATGACCAGATAGGAAATTATTTGACATCAAGTTTTTAAGTGCAAATAAATGCGATTTATCTACGATGGTAAAGTGATAAAAAATAATACAATTCCGATTTGCCTTGGGAGAAGAAGAATCAGGCTAACGCATGGGAAGTTGTCTACAGAGACAGTGAATAATGTTAATGTTAGGTCAACCAGATGAGATTTCAGTTCACCTGAAAACTTGAAGTTTACACCGGAACTCTCTTTTGTGAAACATAGATTTGGGTCAACAGTACAAAACTGTTAATTCAGATCAAACCATGAATAACAAAAACTCTATTTTGCCAGACGCTAAAATATTAGACTTTCCTTACACACACTATTTTCTTAAAACAGACTTAACCAAAATTCTGTTGTGTTTATGAACGGTACCTATGATAGAACAGGATATGCTTAACTTTCACGAACACTTTCAATAACGAAGGATTGATTTTCAAAGTGGGGGCTGATTTTTATGGGTGTATATAAAATATGTTGTGCAACACCGCGCGTGCCGCAAGTGCGATGCTTAACAAGTAAAATTTTAAAATATTAACTCCGTTTAAAGCGATTCTGGCGTGTTTTTGGCTTAAAGTTGTGACATTTTAACCATATTAAAAACTGGCGAAAAAACCCGGGAGTGTGAGCTCCCCTAGCCCCATCGCCTCCTAGGGGCCTACACCTTACATCTTTGTTCTGACAATAATTCATAAATACAGGTCTTCACTTGAATCCTGGCTGGGGAAGAATTTTTTTTTTAAAATTAATTAATTACTTATTTATTTATTTAACGAAACCCAGCACAAAAATAAACATCGCCTATTGGGAGTCACTCTATGGTTAGTACATATAGGACGCTTTGTTTTAGTGGAGGATGCTTAGGCCATGTCAGCCAAAAAAGATTGTTTCGTGGAAATAACAATCAAAATATTTGATATCCCATTTTATAATTGAAAATGATGTTCTTTATCAGCAGGCGTCTTGTGACACTTGGTTCATGGACGGTACTTTTGCTGTTATACTTATCTTGTTCCATCAGCCGTATGTGATTCAAGAACAATTAAATGGTGTGCTTTTGTTTCTTGCCTATCCTCTACTCTAGCGTAAAACCTAAACAACATAATACATCATGGTCTGTGTGTTAAAGGAAGCAGGGTTTGATCGATATGTGGTGATAGCGGACTTTAAACGGGGTGTAAAGCATACTCTTCACTCTGTGTTTGGTGATCATGTACTGTTTCTACCATCTGACTCAGTTCATATAGCGCAAGATTCAGTCTTTGACTCTTACTAATCTGTACCAAACAGATGGTGCCTTTCGTCTGTTTTGAAGTTTTCACGAATACCCTTGATATGACGATACAAGACCTTTGTGATATCGCAACGCTTAAGATATTCTTAATATGTCTTATTAATTAGGCCCCAGAACACCGAGTTATGATCACGTTGGAATTAAGACTACACCTGAATTAAGACCACACCTATATTAAGACCGCACCTAAATTAAGACCACTTTTGGCCAGTCCCGTAAGTGGTTTCAATCCCGCGGTTCTGGTGTACATATTATTTTGCTTTTAATATTTCACATGTATGACAAAATGCTTTTGTAATAAATATTGTGCAAATACCTATAATAGGCCAAAAACAAAAAATTCTTTAAAATTATAGTGAATTTAATATTTTCTCTGTCTGCAAATCTCATGCCAATAAACTAATGGTTATCCACACAAACGTCATAGTCAGAAATGTCCTAGGCCGAAACGTCTCTGGCCGAAACGTCAGTGGAATGACACCAAACAAACTAAGACTATTTTTTAGTTTAACGACACCCGTAGGGCACATTGATTTATTAATCATCAGCAATTGATTGTCAAACTTTGGTAATTCAAACATGTCATCCTCAGATGAAGCCTGCGACATTTTTAAAGTCAGATAATGAGGCCATCAAGGAAGTTCGAACACACGAACACAGCGCCTCAGGAAAACGCGTTACCGACATAGCTAGTTTCCGCCCGACTTGTAAAGCCTGACCAGCTGTATTAGTTGGTTGGTTCACACCAGTGGAGGTTTCGAGGATAATAGGAATGTCCGCACCCACGAATCACTGTGACAGCAATGAGGATACCATGTATTCACAAAGGTCTAAGCATATCCTGTCCCAGCAGTGATACCTGTCATAAGGACAGGACCTAGTCCTACCTACCCTAGTGACAGTCGAGAACATTTCAAACACGCTTTCCCCACTTAGATATGAAGCCCTAAGTTTAGCACCATGGTCAAAATAACATAGAAACCGAGTATCTTACGAATGTTAGTCTTACTTAAACATCAATACCAGATAATTTTTATAATTTCTTTCTATAATAAGCCTAGTACTAATATTCCAGAAAAGATTCCTTAATTTGTAGGGGACTACTTCTCCCTAGTCACACCCCTTGCATCAGACTTTGGTTATGGGACAACTTCATAACTTACAGTTAATTATTAGTGCCTGATGAAGAGCAAGAATTGCAAATCTTTTGAACGAGTCCGCGACTCTATAGAGAGCTGACTGGTTGACGTGAAATTAATTAATATTTGACGATGCCCGTGTGATAACAATGCCAATAATAACCTCTGTACCAGCATGTACGAATGCACAGGCAGCTATAACATGTAAACATAGAGAAAAACATGGCGTTATCGGTTCCTGGCACAACAGGTATACAGGTAGAATGTGCATATAGAAAGATGCTTAGCGTAATTGGTTCCTGACGGAAGAATATATTGATTACATGAATCCAATGCAAGAACTGTCATCACGGCTTGATACACATCTCATATCATACACTGAATTTGAGATCATTAAGCCAGTTTGTTTGAATGATTAGTTCTACGCAGACAAGACCAACCGGTAGGGATAAACACATTGTAACTTAATACAAACCGATTGTAAAACATTACGTTTCTACACACACGCACGCACGATTGCACACACACACACACACACATGCACGCACCCACAACTTGCGCGCGTTGTTGATGTCGTAAATCATTCATTGACCGCTACACGTTAAAAAAGGAAAATATAGTGTAATTACTGAACCCTCTAGACACCTTTAAGGCAAACGTATAAAATTATTTTATGTGAATTAAGACTAGATTTTAGACAGTGAGTCTTAGTGCTCCAATGGTAGGATATCGGACTCTCCAGCTGAAGACAATGTTATAAAATTAATTGGAGGCTGGCTAATACCGACAGTGTGTCAAAATTACCAAATGTTTGACATCCAGTAGCTGATAATTAATGAATCTGATGGTTTCTTAATACAGATGTGTTTTCAATGCAGATGGTTTCTTAATACAGGTGGTTTCATGATACAGGTGGTTTCTTGACACAGGTGGCTGCATAAGCAGGTTTGACTGTAATGTTAGATTTCAAAAGAATGTGTTTTTTTTCCTATGCAGATAAATGTTTTTCAACACTATAACACTTTTGTTATTCGTATTTCAATAATTTGCATAAACAGTAACTTATTTAATATACATGTTGTTAAACTATCTTTTGGTACTTTCTGATTTCTATAATAATGGATAATCATTTTGGCAAAACAGAATACAAAACCACCAAAATTGTATTAATTTGGGCTACTCTGCTCATTGAACAATAACAGAATAGCATAACACCAACACTAGACAAGTAAAACACGTTCATTACATGCTCATTTTGAACAATAACAGAATAGCATAACACCAACACTAGACAAGTAAAAAACATTCATTACATGCTCATTTTGAAGAATGCCACTCATCATGACACCTACATTTCCCCATCAAACCATGCTCAATTTAGTTATCACCCTAACACTGATGAAATGACCCAGTACAATGCACACCAGACCATTCCTCACAGGAAACAAGCGATAATGTCAAGTGAGGATGACCTGACCATCAGATGAACTATTTACAATGTTAACAGTGTTGACAGTGACTCGAACACCAACAGATGAAACACTTACAATATGAAGTGTTCACAGTGACTGGATCATCTCTGAAGACTGCACTTAATACCTTTATTTTATTCATTATATTATGATGATAATTAGGACGCAATCTACCTAAGTCAGTAAAGCATTCGACTCAGGTGCTTCGGTCGTAGGATCCAAATCACAACTACCAAACATGTTTTAGGGGTTTTGTTTGGAAGTGGGGATGGGGGTTGGGGTGGGGGTTGTTCCTTAACGACATCATTAGATAACATTGATTCATCAATCACTGGCTACTGGGTGTCAAACAACTGGACATTCTAACAAAGTAAGGAGGGAGCCAGTCCCCGACGGGTTTTGAAGCACGGTCTTCAGCTTGAAAGTCCTATGTCCCACAAATGAACCACTGATGCTGGCAAAATAACATAAAAGTTGTGTATTATTGACATTCCATATAATAGATAGCTCATCAAAGAAACGAGCATCATAAATGATCTGCTATTATTACACTTTTATTGCTTGGATCTATGTCCTCTAATTAGATACCTAAACTTCGTCTCAATCAATGAATATTATTCTCATTATTACAAGTTATATTGAAATGACAGCTGAAAAGTGTAATCAAGTCACAAACAGTTTAAGTACAATAAGTGCACGGGAGTCGCTATGTCGACCTATCATCCTCGCTGAAACTTGAGAAAATGTTTCGGAAATGAAGATGAATCTCTTTTTAGTGGTTGGAAATCATTAAAGCCAGCTGGAATGAGTTGTTTAAGATAATTGAAAACCTCTAAAGGTTGATGGTATTCATTGGGATGACGTTCATTTCCTTCACAGCATTGGCATTATTATTGAGCTCTCTTGTTATACAAGAGGTGTTGTGAACAGTCTTTCTTTCCTCGTCTCAGTCTGATACACAAGTGTTTTAAAATATTATATAATTGGATACACTTGCACATCTGGGATGCGTTGAGCATTACAAGTATATGTTGTAGTTCTTAAACCGAGTAACTTAACTGAATCCATTGAAGACACTAATTTCAGTTATAATATTCAATTTTCAGTTCTCAAAACCAGTAGTTTAACGGAGTACAAGTAGGATAGAGACAAGAACATCGGTTATAACCTGTAGTCTACTTTCAATCCTTAAAACCAGTATAAAACATATACTTAACTGTATTTTAAGAAATGTTTAGTTTAACTAATTACATGTAGGATAAACATATACTAAACTGTATTTTAAGAAATGTTTAGTTTAACTAATTACATGTAGGATAAACATATACTTAACTGTATTTTAAGAAATGTTTAGTTTAACTAATTACATGTAGGATAAACATATACTAAACTGTA